>JTDE01003392.1:41357-59762 GCA_014338405.1 Paragonimus skrjabini miyazakii | reverse complement strand
AAGAGGCGACGGTCACGCCCATATTTAAAACGGGCGACCGTCACTCTCCGGCTGGCTGTAGACCAATCAGTCTTACCAGCATTCCATGCAAGGTAATGGAGCGCTTATTACAGCGTGCCATCCTTAATCACTTCTTAGCAAACCATCGTTTCTCCTCTACCCAGCATGGCTTCCTTCCTAATCGGTCATGCATAACTAATATGCTTGCTTTCATGGATAGTCTGACGGAGGCCAGAGACAATGGCCTCATCTTAGATATCATCTTCTTCGGTTTTGCCAAGGCTTTCGACCGTGTCCCACATGGCCCCCTGAAACACAAACTGGAAACCTATGGTATACAAGAAGAAGTTCTTTGCTGGATTGTCTCCTTTGATGACAGAACGTTAAGAGGTAAAACCGGATCAGACCTTTCATCTCTCTGTCTCATTTCTGCAGGAGTTCCTCAAGGGTCAGTGCTAGGTCCTCTGTTATTTCTGATCTATATAAATGACCTTCCGGACAATAAGTCCAGCAACGCCCTCTTATACGCAGATGACCTAAAAATCTGGAATGCCACTGATCCCAGTGTGCTACAGATTGATGTTGACGCGATTAAGCGTTGGTCGGACTATTGGAGTCTTCCACTAAATGATAGTAAGTATGCACATTTGTCACTGGGTGAAGATTCTGGCAACGCCTCCGTGATTCATAGTGCACTCGGCACAGTAGATATCATGAAAATCGGTCTGAAGAAAGATCTGGGCATCTGGTTGTCGTCTAACTTATGCTTTGCGCATCACCATGAGATGGCGGCGAAAAAAGGGTTTGCTACTCTTTTGATGATTAGGCGCACTTTCCCCTGCATAGGCAAGAAAGCGTTCCAAACGCTTCACGAGGTTTATATAAGGCCGCTCCTGGAGTATGCTAATCAGGTCGTGTATACCGGCCTGAAGAAAGACATGTTAGCCATTGAGCGAGTCCAGCGCGTGGCTACCAAACTAGTCACAGGTCTCAGTAGTAACGCGTACGTGTCTCGACTTGAAATTCTTGATCTAGACCCACTTGAATTTCGACGGCTCCGCGGTGATATAATTTTCACACACTTCCTCCTTAGAGTAGGCCTCGTTGATCAGTTCTTCACTGTAGGGAATGATGACGGCCGGCGAGAACATAACAGGAAGCTTTTCAAGCTTCGTCCTCGGACCTTTCTTAGACAGCAGTTTTTTCCTACAGTGTTGTTAACTTCTGGAACGGTCTTCCTGTTGAAGTCGTCAGTAGCGCTTCTAGTGATCGCTTTAAAGCATTACTTGACTCTCATTTTCCAAAATTTCTTTTATGCAGGTAATCTTAGTTTGTTTTTGGATATTTACTGTAATTCCCAAGAGCGGTGCTACACCCTGTTTTCACTGAATGTCTTTCAGATCAACAGACGCCCGCTTGACATTGGACAAGAAAAACCGACTGGATGCGGGACTATTGGGCTTCTGCCTCGAACCCATGTATCAATCGCTGAATCGCTGGCTGCCCGCTGGCTCAGGCTTTTCCTGCACAACGTTGACGTGGCGGTCCGAAAAGTAGACAGGGCAACTATGCAATAGTTAACACTTCAAATTCGATCCGTGCGCGCTGACAAGTTTCGATCGCGCGTTGCAATACGTTACAGGTATTACTGATTTTAAGCCATCCAGCGATTCAGTGGGTTAAATGGGTTGAAGACGGAAGTAGGAAGATGTCGATTTTGAGATATGTCGATGCGTCGAATCTCTGATGTCTCCTCAGTTGCGGATAAATCTTTCTGTTACTAAAGATTTCCGTGCAGAGGCACAAGACATTGGGTCTTGTCTCATTTTTTTCAACCCCACCTCCGGGTGGGGCAAAAACTGCGGCCGCCGCCTGTGATTCAGAAAACATTTCTCTAGCCTGCCACACTAGGTATTTCTATCAGGGGCTTCATAAAATCGCACACATTGCCCTTCTTCAAACCCTGCACCCAGCAGACATAAAAGTCAAATGTTTTGTGGATGAAAACTCCCAAACACCCTCCCAAAAAACGGAAGTTGGCAGTTACGCAGAGGTTGCAAGTTGCGACACCGAGGATGCTGGTCAAGCATCTTGTAGACATGCTGACATGCGTACAGTAGGTGATGCCGCACCCGCAGCCTCAATGGAAGGCCACCAGAACCACTCGGCAGTACAAACCGATTCCACCCCCTCCACCTCTCTGAATAATAGGTCTCACTCGAACGCTCCTCCCTCTTTCCCACGAAGTCGAATGAGAAATTAGCTCTTAAGTGCATGCACGCGAACTGTCTGAGTTTGTTCAATAAATTACCGGAAATCAGACAGTTAATTCATGGCATACAACCTCACATATTTGCTCTCGCGGAGACCTGGCTTACACGTAACCTCAGTGACAGTGAACTGAGTGTCCACGGGTATTCAGTTTACCCAGCTGACTCATCCCGAGGGAGAATGGGGGTTCTGCAATTTTCCTTCAGCATTGTCTGCCAACACTTACGGTTATCGGTGGATTTTATTCCTTCGATAAATGTGATGCTCTGTGGCCTCGATTGACTTTGCGTGGCAGATACTCACTCTTAGTGGGGGTTATCTATCGCTCTCCCTCATCTGACGTCTCTGATGATGACACTTCTTATAAACTTAGACAACTTCCTGGGCCAACACAATTTTACGTAATTGCTTATAATGGGAGACTTTAATGCACAGAAAATAAACTGGGCATCAGTTTTCCACCAGGAATGTGAAAGCAGATTCTCGACTTCCCTGTCGACACTGGTACGACGGACAGCGTGGACACTCCAGGTCAGCGCCCCAACGCAGCATCGTTCTAGTCAGATTCCTTCTCTTCTGGACCTAGTTATCACTAATGACAGCCACCTGGTAGACAGGGTGACCACCAAGTCACCACTTGAACACAGTGCCCACTCTCTGCTCAACGTTGATCTTATCTGTTATTAGTTACCGCAACCAGTAAAAAAGTTTGCAGTTGGAAATATCAATCAGGCTGGTTTTAACGGCCTGAGAAGTCACCTAGGTTCACTTCTTTTTGACTGCGGCTCCGTGGACCAGAATAATCGTGGACTTCAAAGCGGACGACTTATTTGTACCGCACAAACTGTGCACTTTCTCCTATCGGCCATCTCTTCCGCGCAAAACACGTCATCTCTTCGATTACCGCTCCATTCTATTCGTGAAGCATGAGCTTACGGGAAACTCGGATGACTCAGGCCCGTTCCACGTTGTTAGAAATAAGCGCAGGCGGGAAATCCGTGAACACACCAAACTCGTACAAGAAAAGGTCCTCTCTAAAGCCTGCGGGAACAATAACTTTTTATTCAAGCACATGCGACGACTGGGAAATTATAAAACCTCGGCTCTTCCTTTGCGACTGTCGGATGGGGATACCTCATCATGCCCCTTAGTTCTGGCCGAGCTATTCAGGGAGTACTACTCGGCAGTATGTGACGTCGCACCGCCGAATTGGAATTCTATCCTACCATTGCAGAAGTTCCGGCAACCACTGGCCATTACTGAGTTTTCTGTGATAGAAATTGAAGACCTTTTATTCAAGGTTGAGTCATACGGTGCAATGGGTCCCGACAAGTTCCATCCCAGAATTCTCAAAGAAGCCGCTGCTAGTCTGTCAGCACCCCTTTATAAACCGTTTAAACAGACATTCCAGACTGGTTTTCTTCCTAGTGCATGGAAACAAGCGACGGTCACGTCCATAGTTAAGGCGGGCGACTGGCACTCTCCGGCTGGCTATCGACCAATTAGACCTACTAGCATTCCGTTCAAAATAATCGAGTCCTTATTAAAGCGTTCCATCGTCAACCCCTTCTTATCGAACCACCTATTTTCTTCTGCCCAGCATAGCTTCCTTCCTAACCGGTCATGCTTATCAAATATGCTTATTTTCGTGGATTGTTTGACGGAGGCTAAGGACAATGGCCCCACCTCAGACACTATTTTATTCGATTTTGCCAAGGCTTTCGACCGTGTCCCACGCTGCCCCCTGGAACACCAACTGGAAGCTTATGGCATTGGAAGGAGGGTTCTTCGCTGGATAGCCAATTTCCTCAATAATAGAACTTCAAAAGTTAAAACCGGATCAGATCTTTTGTATCTCCCCAACCAGTTCAGGATTTACTCAAAGATCAGTGCTAGGTCCTCTGCTAATTCTGATCTACATCAACGACCTTTCGGAACGTATTTCCAGAAACGACTTGCTATATGCCGATGACCTAAAAATCTAGAATACCACTGATCCCAATGCACTACAGCTTGATCTTGACGCGATTACGCACTGGTCGAACGATTGGAACCTCTCACCAAATGACAACAGGTGCGCGCATATTTCACTCGGTGGAGACTTTGGCAATGCCTTTGTGATTCAAAGTGCACTTGGCATAATAGATATCATGAGAATCGATCTGATAAGAGATCTGGGCATCTAGTTTTAGTCTAACTTATCTTTCGTCTATCACCAAGAGATGGCGGCAAGAAAGGGATTTGTCGCTCTTAGGATGATAAGGCGCACCTTCTCTCACATAGACAAAAAAGCGTTTCAAACGCTCTACGGGGTTCATATAGGACCGCTCCTCGAGCAAGCCAATCGGGTCGTGTATACCATCCCACAGAAATACATATTAGCTGTTGAGCGTGTCCAGAGCGCCGCTACCAAACTAGTCACTGGCCTAACAAATGTCGCGTATGAGTCCCGACTTGAAATTCTTGATCTATATCCACATGAATTTAGACGAATCTACGGTGATTTAATTTTCACACACTTCATCAGGGTAGGTCGCGTTAAACAATTCTTCATCACAGCGAATGAGGACGGCCAGCAAGGAAATAATAGGAGGGTTTACAAGCTCCGTACTCGAACTTTCCTCGGGTAACACTTTTTTCTCATAGAGTTATTAACCACCGGGACAGCCTTCCTTCCGGGGTTGGTCGCGGCATTTTCAGAGTTCGTTCTTCTAGTGCGCTGTCCGAACTAGAGAGAGCGCGCAGATCGAATTTGAATTGTATAACATCTTGCCGTTGTGTCTTTAGCACCGCTCTTGTTTGTGTAAGTTGTTTGCGTGACTTACTGGGCCTTTGGCTCATGATGGTTCTTGTTGTTCCCCTTTTCAGGACTATTGCTGGAACCGCCTGCCTCTGAAGAACGCTGTTCCCCGGGATCTTCACGTTGCACCAAGGTTAGTCCACGAATATAACTGACAACCAGAGTAGTGGTTGTTGTCCCGTGTGTTCTCTGTTCAAGTGTGTCTCTTCTTTGAAGGTTCCTCCCTGCGTTTCAGCACGTGAACAGTCGACTGTGGGTCTGCATCTGTTTTTGTTACTACATTCTAAAGCATTACTTGGTTATTATTTACTTAAGACATCATTATGCGAGTAATATTACGCTCTTCTTGGTAGTCACCATGCTCCCCAGGATCGATGCTACCCTTGTTTCCAATTATTGTCTTTCAGACCAACAGACGCCATTTTGAAACAGTGCAAGGAAAACCGATTGGATCCGGGACCTTGGGGTCTCTTCCTGAAACCCGCGTATCAATCGTTGAATCGCTGAATCAAAATTCTTTGCAATAGGCCGAAATGAGGAAAAAAGGGCTGCATCGGACTGAATACGATAGACGTTGATCATGGCAGGGTTTTGAAACTGCTACAGAGTTGGCAGAAATAACATGGTCAGATGAAGCATTCCAAGCCTTAAAAATGTCATATGATAAAAAGCTACGTCTGCATTCCGGCGTGTTATTTTGAGCCTATACTTTTATGGGGCGGCCCTTAAATATGGTGCTACTACCCCTGTTGAGCATCGACCGATGCTGATCAACAGTAGACTTCATTATTAAAAAAGTCAACACTAAGTCGCCTGTGAACCGACGATTTTCTGCAGATCATATGTACAGCGGTTCCAGGCCTTCATCATACTGCCTGGATTTTGGACCCCGGACTGCCTCGGTCTTACGACGTTGTACGTCGTAACGGTTCATCTCCCTACACCAAACCGGATGGCCCAATCCTAGCCATCCATTCACCCCATATCTGGTCAGAAGACTCACACACAATACAAAATAATGGTCCGGTTTTTAAACTGTGAATAATAATATCCACGTGTCTGCTCTGTCAGCAGTTTTGCAGGGACAGGATCACGTATATGCGATGTGGAGCTGTGCAGCTGTGGCGTCGCCCACGTCCTCGTGTCTGTCGGCTTTGCGTGTTGCTGGCTCATTCACCGTTTGAGGCGTGGCATCAGAATCTTTGTTTTATCTCTGCGAGTTCAGCCGCCTTCATGTATGTATGTAGTGGAACAGATGTGTGAACTACAATAACTCTCGACACAAAAATAACGAGTGAAGTCAAGGAATGCACTCACCAAAGATTGACAATGTTCGTGAGACGTCCAATAATGCTGGAACGTATTCAGATTATTCCAAGCGTAACTGAGGATGCGAGGTAACCGAGCTGAAAGTTAATCCAACAAATAGGGTGTTTTAAACTGCGTAGCAAACACCGGCGTCGTAAGAAGGACCAGCAAACGCGTGTGGCAGAGTTTGTTCGAAAACGTGTTGCGTTGTTGTTTTTACACAAGTCAAACAAAAATGTACAATGTGGTCTGATGCAGTAGTTACGCAATGTTAGCAAAATGAAGTACAAAATAATGAGAACTCTACATGTACATCAAGTGTCTGTAAGTTTTCCTGTGATAAATATCTGGTGCCTCCTCTCAACAGCCTTTTGGTAAATTGGTATCTGGGAAAGCGACTTAGTGTGCCGTGCACTAAATTGTTGAGCCTAAATGATGATCAGTTTTCTTTCAGCACTTTTATTTCGGTCCACTATAAATTGGTGCGGTTGCTCGAAAAATGTACGGATTCACAAGTATATCTTTTATATAGCTGTGAGTCACTGTTTTTATATATTTCACGTTCACACACTTTTTTAACTCGATTCATTTTCAGTTATGGTTCAGCCTTATGTTTTGCCGGATGTTTTCGTTAATGCACTAGCCATATAATCTGCCCCGTTTCAAGATAATAATCCTAAATCATGGTTCGCTCGGTTGGAAGCCACACTCGCGCTAAAGTAAACTTGTTCAGAGCTAGCACGTTTCCACCACGTAGTTACCTCACGTTATTAACGAGGTGGACGATATTTTAAAATTACCGGACACCACGAGACCCTACGAGCGACTAAAACTAGCCGTACCTAAACGCGTTGGTTTGTCAGACCACCAACATATTTATGAGCCTCTTAGTGCGACTAATCTCGGTGACCGTAAACCATCGCAACTTCTCCACCACATACAACGGTTAGCGGGCACGACACACGTATAGGAGGCTCTACTTAAGGAGATGTGGTTCCAGCATTTGCCTAAGTCCATGCAAACCATCCTTAGCACAAATCCGTTAGCGACCTTGTCAACCTCGGTCGATATTGCCGACCGGATCGGGGAAACATACGGAATTACCGTTTCGCAAATCGCTCCGAGTAGTCAGGGCGCGATTGCCACTTTGACTGTCCAGATAACCATCCCACCTCAGCAGCTTCAGGCTTTCACGACGCAACGTTCGAGGCCAGGATCGAATATCCCCACATGACAATATAATAACCGCTCAGGGTCACGTGCACCGCATCATCCGCCACCGAACGCTAATTCCGATCACTACTGGTATCAACGGCAATTTGGCAAGAACGCCGAACGATGCCAACAGTCTTGCAATTTCGGCCCAGTTAACAAACATGACAGTCAACTCCTCGTGGCTACCGACGTAGCCCGTCCACTTGGTCGTTATTTTCATTAAAAAAATAACACTAGTCGGCGAGCCACCATCTTATCGACACAGGTACTGAGGCCGTCGTGATCTTACCTGAAGCCCACGACTTGAACAGATCAGTCGCTTCTAACCTCCACGCGGTCAATGGAATAATTATTAAAGTGTTTCGTCAGCGCTCTCACACACTTAACTTAGGTCCTCGTAGAACATCCCGCTGGATCTTCACGATCGCCGACTTCCAACTTGCAATAACCAGCATCCAACTTCTTCATTACTTCGGCCTTTCGGCAAGCTCCAGATAACGCCGTCTAGTCAACCAAACGACAAAGCTTACTGTTGGCGGGATTTTGGCCGATATGGTATCAGTCAGTCCAGTATGTCAAAGCTATATGAAATTAGATTTCTTAATTTTTTTATTCGACAAGTATCCGACTGTTTTTCAACGGTCTTCATCCCTGTCTGCCGTCACAGGTTACACAAGGCACCACATAGTCACGACAGGCTCGTCGGTGTTCACCAAAGCTCGCAGCTTGACACCGAATAAGCTAAAAATGTCTCGCACTGAGTTTGCTTCACACGTCCGGGCTCGGCATCATCCGTCCGTCCAGTAGCCCCCGGGCCTCGCCCTGCCACATGGTTCATAAAGCGTTGAGCGACTGACACTCTTGTGGAGTTTATCTTTCACTTAATAACGCCACGGTACCTGATAGGTACCCGATTCCACATATACTGGACATCATGTATATATATAGCTTCCATGGTACTCGTTTGTTTTCGAAAATCGATCTGCAGCGCGCCTATCACCAGCTCCTGCTTGCGGACAAGGATGTCTAGAAGACAACCACTATTACACCATTCTGTTTATTCGAATTTTAACGTATGCCGTTTAGTTTCCGGAACGCTGCACAAACGGTTTCAACGGTTCATCGACGACGTCAGTCAGGGTCCTGTCCTCGTCCACCTTAACATAGACGACTTACCAATTGCAAGCGCTTCTGAAGAAGAACACAGAATTAATCTGCAACAGCTCTTCAACAGATGAGCAACTTTTGGGATGACGACTAATGGCCAATCTGCAGTAAGGTTCCTAGGACACCACGTTGATCAACACGGTATTTGACCGTTGACCGCTAACGTTGGAGAAATCCGCGATTTTCCCCACCTTACAACTCTCGCTGCCATCCGCCAATTTAACGGAATGGCTAACTGCTGTGCTCAGCTTATGCAGCCTTCAGCCGATTTAGTCCGCGGCTGTGTCAACGGAGACGCAAACTTATCAACGACAGCCTTTGAGTCATTCGATCGAATTAAGGATGCGCTAACCATGGCCGTCATGTAACACCATTTCGACTCAGCCGCTGAAATATGCATACCTGGGATGCTTCAGACACCGCGATTGGCGCCGTGCTTCAACAGTTCGCCGACGAACTCTAAGACCCGCTCGCTTTTTTTCTCCAGGTGTCTACTTCCAGCTGAAACAATGTATAGTACGTTCGGTCGTGAGTTTTTGATAATCTACTCGGCCGTTTGTCGCTTCCGGCATGTTCTCGAGGGAACCAGTACGTGATTTTCACCGGCCACAAGACGTTGGGTTTCGCCTTCCGCAGTACTACCGAGCGACACTCACCCCGCTAAGTTGGACATCTGAACTTCATATCTCAATATACGTCAGACACACGCCAAGTTTCTGGCAGCAATGACGTTGTGGATAATCTATACTGAGTGGCGGTACTAGTTTTTCATGACTCAATCGACTTAAACGCTATGGCCAACGCACAACGTTCCGAAACTGATTTCCACACTTCCTTCTAAAAATCAACTGTACGCTTGACTGGTCAGCCTTTGCCGGAGTCTGCAGGCACCAGTCTTTGCAATACTTCTACTGGACATCCACTCCCAGTGGTTCCTATTTTTTTCCGACAATGTGTTTTCCACGCACTACAAAACATCGCGCATCTTGGCATACAGGCCACAGCCGAGCGCATTTCCGACAGGTATGTTTGGCCCGATATGCAAAATGGCGTCAGAACGTGGCGCGTACTTGTTTAACCTGTCAACAGGCTGAAACTCACTGTCACGTATCAGCCCCGGTAGGCCGATATTCAACCGTCTAACTGTTTTTATATCGATACCCAGCCGATTTCGTTTCACTTTTTGGTGCTTGTTTTGTTAGATGCCAGCAAGACGCATTTGGCACCATCGAGCGCGATCATGTTCGATTTCGTATTTGATGTTGTTCGCGAACGTTCAATGGGCTCCCCAACTCGAACAGTTTTGCGATTGTTTCGACACTTTTGAGGGAGTATACTCGAGTGGGGACTCGATAAGAACTCTGGGCATTAGTGCTGCCCACCTGCAACATCTGGGGTTGTCGCACCACTCGGAGGTTGTTTGGGTATCAGCGGGTGAGCTTTGGACCAGATCAGGCCAAGGGTTGCTTGCCCTAGTAATTCTCATCAGGACCGGAGGGTTGTCACCAAATTAACCCCCTAGGGGGGAGCTGTGTAGCAACGTAGGGCTTTCACTGGTCTGCCTTCGGTATGCTGTGGAAAATAGTTGCATATTGTACCCAGGCTATTGAGAAAGTTCGCATGATGTGCGCTGCCCTATTGCTTGTCTGTATGTCATATGGCTGCGGCGCGTACGCGAACACGCGCGTGTGTCGCACAATTCTGGTTTACTCGGTCGTCGACAGCCGGCCTCTAGCCTCACTGGCTGATTTGCCTGTCGGTGCCACTTCGAGCGCTATAAGAAACTTTCTGTATACTTCCTGTGATAAATACCTGGTGTCTGCTCTCAACAACCTGTCTACACTTCGCGTCTGGCAACTTCGTACCCGGGAAAGTGACTTAATGCGCCGTATACTAAAGTAGTGTTGACGTCACTCCAAATTTTACCGTCATCAGCAAACTGTAAAATCGGGGAGATGACAAAAAGTGGGAGGCCCTTGATAAATCTCAGAATGGTTAGCGGACCGAAAACTGAACCTTGGAGTACCCCACTGAGACAAGTTCTGCATGTAGAGAATTTGCCGTTAGCTGGCACCATGTAAAGCAGATTAACACGATGTGAGTCAAACAGATGAAGAAGATTGTCTAGCACCCCACAACGGGAAAGCTTGCAGTTTAAAACAATGTGGTTGACGCAGTCGAAAGTCTTGGTAAATTTGACATGCACGACGTCAGTTCTATTGCTTTGATTAACTGCTTTGATCCATTGATCGGTGATTATCATCAAAACTGTGGTAAATAAACGGCCCTCGCGATAACCTTGTTGTACTCTGGAGAACTCATGAGAAATCAGATAACTTTGAAGTTAGTCGTATACAAGCACTTCCCAAACTTTTGAGACGCTCGATAGCAAGACAATTGGTCTGTGATCACTGGGAAAGTTACGCCTGCAACCCTTAAAAACAGTTGTGATATTCGCGAGTTTCCAACTGTTGAATACTGTCCTTTGAAAGACAGATTGCGTAAGTAGCAAGCCAAGTGGATCAGCAAGCTGTTCGATCGTTGCACGCAAGGCTTTGGGAGGTATACCGCCGAAGCCAGGACAGCCGTCCAGAAGGTACCTGGGTTTAGCTGACACTGCCGTGGAGGAAGTTTCCACAGTTCAAGTGCCATCAATTTCAGCGTCTAGAGAAATCTGAAACCTTGATGGCGACTGCACCAAAACACTGCTGTTAACATCAGCGAGGACATCGGCGGCTTCGGTGTCGGAGGTAGTTGTGGCCTGATGGGTTTAAGAGTTGAGGAATCCCAGCTTCTGCCTTGCAAGTTGGCACAGGAGTTGACTCGAAATAGGCTATTAGATGCAACAACAAAGCAAACCGTATAATGTTGTTGATAACGAAGACGGTCATGTCGATTTAGCGACGTACACCGATTTCTGAAGACAATACATCCTTTGGGCAGTTTTAGTTCGGGATAATCGATAGCACGTCCAAATATACCGCTTCTTTGGAATAAGTTTGAGTGTGCTAGAGCATGGCTGACTTGGAGGCCTCTTGCATTTGATGCCTGACAATGGTGTAGCCTCACCAGCGGCTGCGGAAAGCACGGTAATGAGCCTCTCACAGAGATTATCAACAGAGTGAAAGGGGGCAAAGTTTACCAAAGTCTGTGGTGCCAAGAAGCCGCATACTTGCTCCACATTAGCCGTCGAGTTGCCTCGGTTCGTGTTGCAGATTACGTCGAATAGGACAACTGCGCGATCACCTAATCCGGATGGTGCGGTGGCTGCAAGCTTGCCAACCATCAAGTGTTCGTCAGTGAATTATAGTCCGGCCGCGACGGATTATGGCCAGGACGCTAACGAGTGAAGCCAGAGATGTGCTTCATAAGGCCCAATGCTCTGATTGTGTGATGAAATCGTGCAGGCATAGAAGTTTCAGTACCTGAGTATGAGAAAGATGGAAAGCTAACTTCGGGAAAGTGAAAACCATCCATTTAGAGGAAATGGGAAACTTCTGCGATAGATTAAATCTCCAACCCGGATAATAAAAGTTTGTAGTGACCAGCGATCGTGTGGCTTCTCTAAGGATCCCGGCTGCAATCGTGTTTTCCTGCTTGCTTTTACTGTACGCATGATCCTATGTACACCTGTAACAGGAGACTTGATACGAACTCAGTGTCACTTTCTCCAGACGTGCAACGAATTTCACGCAACGAATGCTTGCTCTTTTCCTAACGACTCATCTATTATTCTATTCTTCAAGGTCGTTTAACCCGAGCCTTTTCGAGTGTTGTTTAACGCATTCGAATGTCCCACGCACTTTTATCCTGGGGCGATTTTGAGTGCCGCCGAATGGGCTGTGGCCCATCTCGCGCTTCTTTTCTTCTTCCTCTTGGTTGCTGCTATTGGTCCCAGAGCGCTAGAAATAACTAGTTATCATATTTCCAAACATTGCTAGAAATATACGGTTTGGTTCCCAACCCGCTGTGTTCGCTAGTTCGATGCCTGTTAGGACTGCGTTTCGGTTGAACTTCAGCAAAAGGCGTTACAAATCGTTAATGGGCGAGGGTCTAGCGCATGCCCAATTGTCCACTACAGGTTCGTCTGTAAAACTACTGGAAGACTAAAGACGATTGAGCAATCCTACCAATCAACGATCGGCAAACATTGTGCGGATTGGGCACCATATGGTTTCTTGAGTCGTAATAAGTACTAGGTCGTTGTAAGAGAAGGCCTGAAGAGAAACATGGACGCAGAGAGCCGATTCCCATCATCTACCGTCGCTCCCATCTGTGCAAAGAGAATGATACACGGCTTCGAAGCAGAAGCCCAAGTAACCCGGGTTCAGTAAGTTTTCTCTAGTCCATTTCCAATGAGCGTCTGCTTATCTGGAGAACAACCGTTGGCAAACGTTTGGTTCGCATGTATCGTGTTTCAAGGTCAAAACGAATTGGGAACAGCAAGTTAACCGCGAAAAGAGAATTTTCAAAGTTTTAGTGAAATATTAAAATGCATATTTCGGGACATATATATGGATTTTACCGAGTATAATATTTGTTACAATGAGAAAAATTGGCTATACCTAAGAAAACGTAGGCATACACATTTTTGTTGCAAAAAATGTTTTGCCTCTTTTTCAGTGAAAGCATCATGTTGGCTTTCGTAATCGAATTGATGTTCTGAAAATGCTTCCGTCGGAATCTATATATTTGTCCCCAAGTATGCATTTTAGTATTTAATGACAAATTTGAAAATTCTCTGTTCCCTCATAAACGACCGTTTTCAACTCGTTCCCACCTTGAAATACCATACCGAAGAACTACAAAATTGCCTAATCATCGGAAAAGGGATAGCATCACTGTTTTTGATCATGGTGACCACCAAGAACAGTGTAAGTTTACTCGCATAATGATGTCCTAATTAAATTATACTCAAGTAATACTTTAGAGCGAACTCTAAAATTGCCGCGACCAACCCCGGAAGGAAGGCTGTCCCGGTGGTTAATAACTCTATGAGAAAAAAGTGTTACCCGAGGAAAGTTCGAGTACGGAGCTTGTAAACCCTCCTATTATTTCCTTGCTGGCCGTCCTCATTCGCTGTGATGAAGAATTGTTTAACGCGACCTACCCTGATGAAGTGTGTGAAAATTAAATCACCGTAGATTCGTCTAAATTCATGTGGATATAGATCAAGAATTTCAAGTCGGGACTCATACGCGACATTTGTTAGGCCAGTGACTAGTTTGGTAGCGGCGCTCTGGACACGCTCAACAGCTAATATGTATTTCTGCGGGACGGTATACACGACCCTATTATCATTTATTTCCTATGTCGGAAAAGTGTTCGTAATAATCATACGAGCGGCAAATTCTTTTTTTGCCACCAGTTCGTGGTGATGTGCGACAGCCAGAGACCCAGATCATCTCTCATGTAGAGTTTGGCGATACATGCTGAGGACGGAGCGCTTAAATAATCACTTCGTTATCTACTTGACTTGTTCAGTGAGGCGGTTTGGTGTGATATGAGGATTGTTGAATTATGCTTTCCTCCCCCTGTTGCTCATCGGTGCATATCGAATGATATCGAATGAGTGTGTGCGTGCACTGAAAATCCACGGAGTTCGGGTTGAATGAGCTATATCCAATTAGGTCCCTGGCACTTAAATGTTTTGAATCATTGTCTCACCTTTCTTCATGTACGACTCTTGTGTTGGCAAGTTTTGAGATTGTCGTAAGATCGGTTGTCCAGAACCCATCCAAGTTGTGAGTTAGAAATAAGATCTCACGCATATCCGCAGTCTGAATGGATTAATAAGTTGAGAGAGCAAGGGCTATGTCAGTCACCTTAATAAAGGATCAACCTGAATATTTTGTCCTTTTGCTGGATACCCCAAGGTTGGCGTTATCTCTAGCACACTAATTCCTGGAACATTGGACACTGTTAATCACTCCTCTTGAGTTCTGTTCAAATGGCCAAACTGTCCTCGTGATAACTGCTGAGGGATATTTCGCACATGTCCCAATATATAACAGAATGTGCCCGAAGCAGTCACATATTCGTTATTTTCCGCCACCCGTCGTAGTCAAAAGCAAGTTACTGAATAGCACAGATAAATTCACTCGTACCTTGTTAGCCAGACGGTAACGCCGGAATGAACAGAGGCAGCTGAATAGTCGCAGAGTTCGAGAACTTTATATTGATCAAATAATCGAATTTATGAAGTGTTCACTGTATCGAATTTCTAAGCACAGTCGTGTGAAAATCCGACCCGACCCAATTCCCCCAAAACGTTTATCCCTGTATATTCTACCGCCCCTGTTTCTGGCCGTTAATTGGCCTTAACCTAGATGTTTTTGTTTTATCGCGTCAATTGACAGTTGTGCGGATAGCCATTTGTCGCCTTTTGCACTTTGCTTGAGTGGTGCGTGCATCACGTTTTGAAGCTCGGCTCGTCCCTTTTGTTTTTGAACTTGTTGACTGCTCGGAAGGACTCTGTTGGGTATGAATGTCACATTATGTGCTTATAATTCATCTTTAGCCTATTTTGTATCAAATTGTAATTATCTCCTGGAAACGATCCGTCGATCGAAACTGTTGAGGTTGTCTAATTATTAACTTTGATCATTTGTTCAATAGTACCGTGGCATTTTGAGCCAATCTTGTTTTGACCATTTAGGATCGTTGGTTTATTGCTACGTGTTGCTCAACGTCTTCCCGGAAGATCGTACAGTATTCAACATTGATCTTCTGTCTGCTTTCCCCTTGATGATGTCTGACATTTGCAAGAAACAACCTACATTGGAAGGCCAATTGTAGTCATTCGAGCAATTCAAAGGTGATATTGTTTCTCTCTCGTGCTCTGGTTCCCATGTTAGCTGTAACAGTCTAAAGAGTGTTCAGGCTAGATCTGCGTTGTTACGAGCTGAATTGAAAGAAAGACAGCTTAAGGAATAAGTTGAACTACAGATGGTTTTATTACGAGTTAAATCAGAAGTAGAAGATGCTAGGTTAAATGCTATGGTAGCAGATGAAGATGAAGACGTCTATAATGAGCATGTGGAAGCAGAAAACAGAAGCAGAAAACACATACATAACTTTCTTGATGATTGTGGGACACGTTTGAATCCGATGACCGTCCGTAGTGCAGAGGAAGTACCAACTACGACTGGTGCAGAATTAGGCTCCGCATTAGCTTCACTGTCTGCAAGCTTGGCACTGCCAAAAGTGGAACTTGGTTTCTTTGATGGCAACCCCATGACGCATTGGAAATTTGTGCGACAGTTTGAGAGCTACGTTGAATCTAATGTGTCGGATGATGGTCACAGGCTTCTTTACCTGATGTACTACTGTAAAGGTGGAGCTAGGGAGTCGATAGATGAATGCGTCATGCTAGAATCCAGCGCCAGCTATTGCAGAGCACGGCAGTTGCTAAAAGAACTTTACGGACAGCCATATTTTGTTGCCAGATCAATGATAGACGGGTTGCTGCCCAACGGCAAGTGTGTGGGCAACAGCGTTGAAGCTTTGTCACAATTGTCCATACGAATGCAGAACTACTCTATTGCACTGGGTCAAATGAACTATATTGCCGATCTCAACTCGGTGACAATACTAGAGCGCATCGTGAGAGCCCTACCCTTGCATCTACAGCATAAGTGGGCAGAAACTGCGGACCACATTTTTGGTATGGCGCGAGAACCGTCCTTTAACGAACTGACCGAGTTTATCTCGCGTTGTGCGAGGATTGCGCGCAGCAGATATGGTCAGGTAGTTAACGAAAGTGAACGGAAGGACTCGAGGCCAATGCATTTGGCTGGGAGTAGCCGTCAAGATACGAAAAGAGATCCCTTTGAGTCTCCCAGCCTTTTCGTTGGACAAGATCGGGAAAATGACTCTCGTGATCGTTGTGCCTTGTGCTCCCATAGGCTTGCTCTCGAAGCGCGTGATTCCTTCCTTGCCATGGAGGTTCCCGCGAGATGGGACAACTTGCGACGACGTGGATGCTGCTTTGTTTGTCTTAAGTTGTACCACCGAGCCTCAGACAGCAGGGTCAAGTCACGTTGTGACGTGAACGGCTGCGGTGAGCGTCATCATAGTCTACTGCATCTCACGTGCACAGAGCATGTGGTTAAGGAAGGTAATAGACATCAGGGTACTTGCACTTTGGCTAATACCGTTGAACGGCATACGAGACTGGGTATAGTACCGGTGAAACTTGTCCCGATGCATGGTTCAGTGTCAACATATGCCTTCTTAGACCCCGGCTCAGATACCACTCTAGTGAAAGAGGGTCTACTCGAGCGTATCGGTGTATCAGGCGCTCAGTCCACTCCGTCAGTCACGACAGTGAATGGGTTAACCACCACCCATTGCAAGAATGTCCGCCTGAAGATTGTTTCTATGGATGGGCAAGAGACTGTTGACGTAGGCAATGCCTATTCTGTGACAGACCTACCCATACGACCTGTGGCGTCGATAAAAGGGGAAGCTCAAAGGTGGTCACACCTGAGGGATCTTCCGTTCATTGAGATCCACGGGGCAGAAGTGACCATCCTCATTGGCTGTGACGTGCCTGAGGCTCACTGGGTCATGGACCAGAAACTTGGAAGGCGCGGCCGACCCTACGCCGTTAGATCACTACTTGGTTGGGTTCTTATCAGCCAGCTCCAAAGAAAGCCGCGAGAGGTTGTCTCAGTGACTTGCATCTGTGACGATGAGACTAGTCTGACAGATATGGTCGCCAGGTTGTAAAATAATGAGTTCGGCGATACCTCGACATCTGAACCGTCCCTTTCACGCGAAGACGTTGCAGCCCTGTCGATCGTGCGTAACTCCGTGAAGTTAGTCAGTGGGCACTATGAAGTCCCCCCTTCATGTCGGAATAAGACGATGCTTTGGGGCAATAATTATGCATTGGCCTCAAGAAGATTGTCGTGTCTGCGCAAAAGATTTCTGCGGGATGAAACCTTGCGTTTGCAGTACACCGCGGTCATTAGAAGTCAGATTGACAAAGGTTACGTGGAAGAGGTTCCGGAACACCAGATCGAGCATGGCTCTCTAAAAAGGTGGTATCTACCAAATCATTCCGTGATGAATCCTATAAAACCGGACAAATTACGAGTTATCTTTGATTGTGCAGCTAAGTTTCAGGGTCATTCCCTGAACGACAGACTTTACCAGGGAACGGATATGACTGCTAAGCTGATAGGTGTGTTACTTAGGTTCCGTGCAGAACCTATTGTCGTTGCAGCAAACATTGAGGAAATGTTCTTGCAAGTGAGAATACCCGAGAAGGATCGCGGAGCGTTTCGCTTCTTTTGGTGGACAGACGGCAACGTTGACGTGCATCCTACGGAATATCAGATGAGAGCACATCCATTCGGAGCTAAGTCCTCCCCGTTCTGCGCCAATTTCGCGCTACGACAAACAGCCGACTATTATGGTCATCTTTTTGACGACGTGACAAAGAGAGCAGTGAAAGATAATTTCTACGTTGACGACTGCCTCATGTCACTGAGAGATAGTGATGTCGCCAAGCAGTTCGTGAAGCAAATTTGCGGTCTAGTTCAAAATGGGGGTTTTCGATTGAGGAAGTGGGTATCAAAAAGTCGTGAAGTGTTGAACACTATCCCTCCCTCAGAGCGCGCTGGGCCTTTGCGTGA
>JTDE01003392.1:26486-37908 GCA_014338405.1 Paragonimus skrjabini miyazakii | reverse complement strand
CTGCCTCCTCCCCTTGTGTTGCAGAGTCGACGATTTGTGCGATCTCCGAAGAAGGGGCCCCAAGTGAAGACAAACTACCTGAGCGAACAGTGACGTAATGTTTCATATTGTTCTTAACCCCTTTCTTACTTTTGTAGTAGTGTTACGTGTTCTTGATAAACGATTTCTGGTGAATCCTCGTTCTCCTTCTTATCGGGTATATTACATTTTGGCGACCCTGCCAGGATGAGAAAAGAGGGGATGCCAAGATAAATGAGATGTCATTGTAAAAAGACGAGTGCCGTGATAAAAAAGAGGTATCGGGATAAAAAAAGAGCATCAGGATCCGGAGAAGTGTCCAGATAAAATCAAGTATAAAAAGAAGCTCTAAGTAAATGGGCGGCCGATCCGCAGACACTCTATGTACCACGGCAACGTGAGCATTAGCCGGCTTGTAGAGGGTTTGGAGCACCGTAGACGGTGCCCAACAAAGAGGGGAGTCGTGTGATGTGCGACCGAAACCAGCAGGCGCGTACTAGTTTATTTTGAATTGGTGACGGAGCGTGCTGCTGTGTTGTCGGTGCCGTTTTAGTTATCGTTTGTGTATCTCGTGTGCATGGCTTACTGGGCCTTCGGCTATTGCTTGCACTTGTTGTTTCCTTCTACAGGATTGTTGCTGGAACCCCCTACTTCGGAAGGACGCTGTTCCCTGATGTCACCACATTTCCCCAAAGTTGGCCCGTAAGTGTAACGGACAACCAGAATAGACGCAGCCGGCTTGCATGTTACAGAAAGAATGATTGATGTGCAGAACTTCGTTTTGTGACACAAGTTTATTTTTATTGATTCGAATAACATACGAAAAGAGCAACAAGGGCGTTGTTGTACAAAGTTAAGCGGAAGCGTTGTTGTACATTATTGAAATACCGTTAGTTAGCAAAATTAGGAAAAACATCACACATCTTTTCAAGACTGTGTCTAACTGGCAAGGGTGGATTATCTGGGAAACTCAGTCTGTCGTGCAATCCCACCACGCGTGCATAGTTTGACACAGGCTGGTCAGGTTTTCTAGTTTAGATAGGCTAACTACAACAAGTGATCTGGCGTAGGCTGGCGAACTAACGGCACCTACATTGATTTAGTAAAAGCCGTCCTGCTTTCCTGAACTCAACATCCCATAACAAAAGCAAATGATGACGACTTGTTCCTCCAGTTCCACCTTAACAGTAATGTTACAAATTTGATATATTGATACCGCCCCCGACGGATGTAGAATTCAACTTCACACATTCCACAATCAATTTCTAACGTTGTTCAAGGGATCTGTGAAGTTAATTAATCCCACCCTGTGGCCTCAGGACCAGACGATGGTGAACGTTCATTCACGGTTCGGTTGATCAAAACTCTTACGCATCGTTACTTGTACAAAGAAGCTGCATTGATTAAGTAGAGTTTTTTTAACAAACTTTTAACAGGTGTCATACTTGAATCAGTCTAAACCAACCCGCAGACTGATAAGAAAATCGTCTGTTTTAACCATCTAGCTTAGGAAATGAAATATTAGGTTAACAGGTTATCTGCGGGTTCTCTGATTTACGAAGATTCAGACATGCCAAAATCACAAAAACCAGCACACAATTTAGTCAAGGCTGCGTCGCTAAAACTGTCATAGTTAACGGTAGAGCACAGCAGATATGCACTCCAGTTAGAAACCTCTACATATGCAGAGTGACAGAGTCGTTTAAAAAGTTTGACCGATCAATAGATTACGATTCATCCAGGAGGAGGTATTGCGTGAAGGCATATCTTTTGAACAATTTCACGAACACTTCTGGCTCCCCGTCTCCATAACTACACATATACGCTACATTTTGGGCTTCATTATCTCCGTTGAACAGATGATTTCCAATGATTTCGGTGAGTTCAATGATGCTCAATACCCTTGGTTTATCGCCGTGCATCACAAGATGTCTTTTACTGATGTATCTGTCATTATAGGAATACTCGTGGGCACATCATAGTAATTAGTTATATATACTGAGGTTTACTTTTAAGCATCGAAAACACAGTGGATGGCAAACTTTACTGTTAACATTAGTTATCGTATACGACCAATGAAAATGTATGTCTTGAAATGCCACTTGCACTGTGAAATATTTGATGAAATCATGTTCTGAATTTGGTAGTTGTCATTGGGTCATGCGTTACCTAGTGACTGCGAGGCCATTATATAGTACTCCTTTGTCACCACCTCGGCAAGCGCTCAACCACCTTAGCTATCAATTCAAGTCAGGAGCTCCAAAATTCGGCGTTTATAATCAGACGCCCACCCACCTCATTGTGTTGAACAAGGTCAACCAAGTGGTTCAAGGAATGAACTGTCTGACAAGATTGCTTAATTAGCTAACGTTGGAACCTATCAGCGGCGCTGTTCACCATACAAGTAGTAATACGTAGGTAGTAGAACACTCGCCGGATGCAGCTACTCTGATTATATCTGCAGCCAATAAGTAGATATTTTACAGTTGGGTCATCTATGGAAAAACGGCTTTGGCGGTTAGCTCCCAGCTTCTTGTCTAGTGAACTTCTGCGATCTCCTAAGCCGCATCAATAGAAGAACAGAATTACACCCTGAACAAGTAGCGAAAAAGTTGCTGGAATAGGATGAACCGTTTCTGTGACATTCAGCTGTTCATTGGCCCTGCTTGAGGTGGGAACCAGAACTGGGCTTAGAAATAAGTCTTTTACAACACGAAAGGAAACTGAACTTATGGCGAACGCAGATTAGTTGACCATTTCGTTCGCTTATCTCCAATGATGGACAGATTAGACGGCTCAAGATTTGTTGTGTTCAATCCAGTAAACATATGACCGACTCGGTCAACCGATCAGAAGTGAGGCCAGGTGTTGATCTGTCTTTTTCACTCCACGGATTAGTTGAAGATTAGACATTTTACTTAATGGAAGATTTCCGTGGTGCTAACATTATCGTTGGGTAATTAGCATGAACAACGTAGGAACCGTATTATTTACTGCAATGGATGTCATTAGTAGGAGTAGGTTTTTGGGATTCGGGGGCAAATTTTCTTCATCCACGCTAATTCGATAACTCTAAATCATTCGGTTATCACGTGCCTCTAAGTTGGTTCCCCTTCACGTTAAAGTTTTTGGGATGTATTGCGGCTAATTGTTATCAAAAAATGCCATCACTTTGGACGTGGACATAATATAACACACTGTTAGCAATTCACCGAAGGTATCTTGAAAACTGCACACTTCTTCCAGAATGCCCCTGTTTATGTAAGGTATTGGATTAGTTGTAGATTTGCAAGCCTCTATACTATCTGAGGCCTTCTGGATAATGCAGTCTCGGTGAACAATGAGTTCAACGCAATGATCGTACCGTCGTATCACCGCATACCGTCGGATGCGCCGGCAACTTATAAGGCTTAATGTCAGCATTGTTGGTGTTTTCCTCAGTAATGGAAAAACCTAGTTGATTTTACCCTCGTTATATTTGTTTTAGGATGGAGGGGACGAAAGTGACACAGCGGCAAGGGATATTTTTTGACCAGTTCCATACGCCGAGGCGACACACGATCCACATGAACCGGCCCAGATCCATATGAAATATACCAATTTTTCGTAGTGAATGCTACTACAATAGCCTCGTCCGCTCCGAATGCACTGAGACTTTACCCCATCCCAGTGAAGTCCCACACGGTCGTGTACCTGAGGCCGCCTACAGTGTTACTAAAACTCCTCGTTCCTGAGTTGCCTTTTGGTCCTGGAACTATATGTAACACTCTAACAGTGTGCCCTGGGTAGACGCTTCTCAGGGGCTCGTGCACATACATCGGGTTCCCTAAACTTTACATAAAAAGCATAAACGTAGAGATAGTGACCGCTAAAGTCTGCAAGTTAACATCGATGGAGTGAATCTACATGGTCGCCTGGGCAGCGTAAAATGTGGCTTATTCCTGGTTGCATTATCCGGTTGTCTGTCAGTTGCTTAATAATAACTTGCCCTTATTGTGTCGACGGTCTCTCAGAGCCCTTAAATATATATACTGGTGAATTTGCCACAGACACCAATGACATTCTGATGAATGGGGCTCACACAGGTGTGCTCAAATTGACAAATCTTGTGACGCTTCATTTCATTACCTGTAACGTGTATGCCTTTTGTTTCACACATAAAGTCAAATGTTACACCGGTACCACGGTTGCGACGACCGCACCCAGAGAAGTATGTTCGATGAAAATAGAAAAGTGGCCCTCTGTGAAAGAATTAGGCAGTTTTCGAAGACAACTTGTTGATGTACATCAACCCCTTCAAATTATCTGCTAATTGACAAAATGTCACAATTCTCAACTGATCCCATGCACTTAGTATTTATCGATCTGGTTAGGCGCCCGATTCGGATTTGGCGTTCTTCCGATATTGTTTTCGATGTTGGGCTTTCAGTAGATATTCAAAAAGCCAACGGCAAATCTTGTGGCATCCAAATATCTAAAGATAGACATCGCTCAAAAATTTCGTTCTTTTCCATTGTCGAGAGGTTAAAATTTACCGAATACGTACAATTACTCACATGTCGAGTTTGTCAAGGTCCGTCGGACTTTTTGAGGTTACTGTGCTTGGTTTGATTATTGTTGGCAGGCTGCCTCAAGATTTATTATTTTTCTAAGGCAAACTGTATTGATAAACTTTTTTTCTTGCTTCAGCTACAACCACTACTTCCCTTACTGTTATTCGGTCTGACCCTTGTGGAATTGTAAATTCAAACATTAGACATCTTTCTTCTACACTTTTTCTCCAGTAGCACAATTACTATCATTCTTCGACTGACTAAGAGTCGTTCTGTTTCGGCACAACCAACGGCCAGTTATTTGAGTGAGCTCAATTTCATCTAGTCACTCCCATTACCCAGCGATGCCTAACTGTGTATTTCGTTGTAAGAACAGCTTATTTGCCAATTGTTCGAGTATCTTTCCCAATCACGGCGAGAGGCTAAATTTCCTGGTGTAACAATTCAATTTTCACCATATTGAATCCACTTCCTACGAACGTCTTCTAACTAACCGTTGTCGAAACACGTTGTCTTTTCTGCCGTTAAATATTCGAGAAGGCATTCACTGTATCGCCAGATCTAGCCAAACCCGGCCTAGACGTGAATCGTTAGCAAAAGATTCAATATTCTTCATTTCTGGCCAGTTGCTTCAAAAAATTGTTTGCGAAGCGACTAGTAGGAAAAACTTTCCGGCATTATCCTTTTCAAAATACATCCTTACCACCGTTAATTTGTATCCATTACCTACATCGTTCGTTGTTCTATTTAGAACTTTATCCACTAGTTTGTTATTTGTACGATGGCCTTTAAAGTAGTTGCAGGTGCTGAGTCCGCGACGACTGACATGTGTTTGATAGAAACTTGGTGACCACACTCTCTGTCCTCAGTTATCCTATTCTTGCTGATTGTTTTTCCTTTACAGACGAGAGCTTCTTGGTAATAATCGCGAAGCTTCCTTGCAAAGACTGGCCTGGCCGTTTGAATCACGCGCACGAAAAGTTATTCTTCCGATATACATTAATTTCGGTACACTACCGGTGCTTGGCCTCGTTAACTTGCCGAGGTTTGTTATCACGCACTCTGTCTCTTTACTTCTCACTTCTGAACCTTTGTTTGTATGTACCTCAGTTTTACTTACCCTTTACTGCCTTGCCATTACGTGAATTTTGCATTCGGTTGTGTTCAAGGAAGTCAATAGCCTTGGACTTCAGAAACTTGATGAAATCAATATTGAGGTTTGATGTTGTTTTCTTCCTTTCATTTCTTAAAATTTTGCTTGCCCACTAGCACTATATTACCAAGGCCCTATGTGGAAGCTGGCGGTTGGATTGTGGGAGGAAGGATCACCACTCTAATAAATCGCTGACGCAAATCAAAGTTTCTGCAGTCAACGAATTTGGACTCACTTCATTTTCTTTAACGGTTCAAGATATATCGAAAGTGCAATATTTGGTATGATTTTTCGGTGTTTAGAGGAGAGAAGACCGTTAATTCCAAACGTCTAGTTGTTCTTTGAGCTGAGCTCACTCACAACACCCATCGATAGACTGGATAGTCGCGTCTGGAATACACCTAACGTCTATAAATTCTGAGCAACCGATCCCGATCGAAAAATGAAGACCTTCATAAGAGCGAGTTTCTTAATAGTAAAGTGTCAAAGTACATAGAAAATACCAGAATATCAAATAGGAGAAAATGTCAACACACACTGGTTTCGAATCCACCAAAAATACAAGTTCCACGATTAACTGCTTGAATACGACTTGAATACGACCAAGTGCATAAGTCACGTAATGCCGAAGCGATCAGACGCAAATTAAACCAGGGTGTACAGACATATGTCCAAAAGCGGGAAGTAAGAAGGAAAAAAT
Source organism: Paragonimus skrjabini miyazakii (assembly GCA_014338405.1). Classification (NCBI taxonomy): domain Eukaryota; kingdom Metazoa; phylum Platyhelminthes; class Trematoda; order Plagiorchiida; family Troglotrematidae; genus Paragonimus; species Paragonimus skrjabini miyazakii. Next base: position 31,484 of record JTDE01003392.1, on the reverse strand, counting down.
CAGGCGAGAACAAGTGTTCACATGTGAACAATATCAGGATTTAGTAACACTTCAAAATTAACTTACATGGGAGAAATGAGTTTTCGCGCGCGTACTTCGAATGGTCATATCAGTCTTTGCAAGGAGGACTCGCAATCCCTACCAAGAAGATTTCGAATGTAAGCAAAAGCATCAACAAAACAGGAATAAATGAAGACAGGGAACGTGGTCACAGATTTGCCGTCAAACACGCGACAGTCGTCAATCAATATAGGCAACTACTTTGACAATGGCCCCCGAAACCAACATGGTTTCCCCACGTGGGTAACCGTGGGCTGGATGTGTGCCCTGAACTGGTTCGTTGCACCCGTAAGTTACAGGCTAGCGACGCCAATATCCTCTGCCCCTTTGAGGTGACATGGATATTATGTTTGTCCTAAACGTGTCACCGTTTGTTCTTAACTGCAGTTCGTGGACGTCATTGTCAACATCCGTCACTGCTCTACTAACCACGGCCTCGGGCCATGCGCATACAAGTCAAGTGTCCCCAAACAGCAGGACGAGGTCACCGGCATTCAAATCTCGCCCAACCTTGGTAAACATATGGAATTCCGAGGTGTGAGTAGACGGCACGCGCGGGTTTAGATTTAGGAGGACAGGTCGTTCTACCTTAAAATCAGGGGAGCGTCCTACTAATCGAAGACAGGAATCAAGTGCCTGTCGTTTATGATTATCTTAATTCTAACTAAGTAAGTGTAAACAGTCTCGTCCGATATCACCTGACGTTTCACGAGAGCCTGTATAGACTCGTCAAACCGTACGAATCGCGCGTTCAAGTGTTCTACTCCAATGATAAACAGCCGAGAGATTAAAACTTCAGTCGAGATAAAATCTGTCAGAGTCCGACGTATTTGGTCCTAGTATAAGGGAGGTAATTTCCCATTCAAATCTGATTCCGCGCGTAGCAAGTCGAATACGTCATCACTGTGCATAAACTTCCGTACACCGCGACGGAAAATGAGCCTCATGGGAACCAAAAAGAAGTTGGATGATACAGACTGCGCTTTACCGAATACACGGGAACGAAAGCCAAGTCCCATTTAGCCGCATGTGTATTTCTCAAGGACATGCATTGCAGATTTCTCGCGAAGCCATGTCCGTATGATTTAACTCAGACGGAACGTGTCGCCATTGACAGCCCCGGGTATATCCACGAACTGGTTGAACACGGTTTGCTACAAGTGTGACTCAGTGATAAGAAGTGTTCCTAAAGTACTCTGACATGATAATTGACTATGCCGTCGTTACACCCCATGAACACTTCTCCCATTCCTTTTGGTACCTTTCGTCTAATGGTGAATCCCATGCGATATTCGCGCCACATGAGCACTGAAGTGACTGCCGACCGCGAAGAACCAGTAGAGCAATGTACCCCCAACGGGTCATACACTGACGCGATACAGGCCAATTAGCCCCTCCAAGTGGGTAGCTTCCTCGGTAGAAACATGCGAAACCTGAAACAATCTCCTGACAGATGCCACTGGATTCCAAGTGACTTCTGGTGGTTGTGATCACTTATAACCGCCAGCGCCTCGGTCGTGTTAGACGCCCACTTTACCGGTTTAACTTCACCCAGGAAGAGCATTTCGCGTAAATCAGACGCTGCATGTCTGACACCGTCACGTGCATCCACCGACACCAAGCAGTCATCAACGCAAAACGGTCGCCTACAATTTGACTGGACAGCTGGTTAAATCTAAGCTTATTATTGATCGCAGCCTTCCTGAGCGCATATGACGCGCAGTAGAGCAAAGAAGTAGTCCCGAAAGGATCGACCGTGATCTCACTAATCCGGGGGACCATATATTGATTCATCGCCTTGCTAAAGGAAAATCAGTACTCACCTATCTCTTTCAGGAGCCTTCACATGCGAAACACCATCTCTACGTCTTAGGCAAGGTTATTGAACTTTTGCAGAATCAAGAAAAACACCCATTGGGTTGCTTGTCAGAAGTGGCTCTTGCAGCAAGACTCTGTTCAAAGAGCTGTCCTTGCATTTTGCCACACAGTCGAATACAATTCGCGCATTCCCAGGTTTATTCGGAGTCAACGCTTGGTGGTGTGGTAGGTACCACTGGCGAAGGGTTTTGTCCTTATTGGTGTACAACCTTCGGTCAAATGTGCTTTATGACCTCGTTATATTTATGTGCTGGCCCAGTATGGCTGAAATGTCCCTTACATAGTAAATTCAGACATTTCTGAACTATCCATCGGTTATCAGGAAGGCTTACACTGTCAGGCCGCCGAAGCAAGTCAACTTCGTACCGATCATCCTTGAGCGTAGCAGTGGACTCTACAATGCGCGTAGCCCGTTGGTCGTCACAGGAAGTAGCCATCCCATCATGCAATCCGCACCCGACAAACTCTACATCGAACGTGCGCTGAACCAGTCGTTTTAGACCAAAACGCTTCAAGCAATGAACTTCAATTTCGCTGTCTGTTGACAGTGGCATGGAGCTTCGGGAGGTCCATCCCAAGATGGTCTTCATGGCGTACGGCTGACGCTTGTTCCTTATTACCAACTAGGCTTCCGGCACATCGCAGTCTATCAGTAAGCTGACTTTACCTTCTCCCAACGAGATTGAAGACAGACCGACCAAGCGAGATAAACGCTGAACATCCCTCTTAGATATGATTTCCGCTCGTTGACTCGGGGGGTCCTTGGAAGTGAAGGCTTCATTGCTCCTGATCCTACTTCCATTATTTAAGGACTCAGTCTCCAAATTCACTTCTTGATGTTCAATTGTCTGTCATGTTTGACATACGGGTACTGAGCGTTTGCTTGCTTGCTGGTAGCTCCAATCGTTCAGCCAGAGACTCATTTATGAGTGTGGCACCGGAGCCGTTGTTTGGAAAGACATGCGTTTCAATGGTCCTGGCTGTTGATTTTGTTAAGGTCTATTGCATCATTTTGAGATTGCTGTGCTTTGTTTGATTAGTGTTGAAGAGTAGCCCCATGTTTCAATATTTTCCCTAAGAATAAACAGAATTAACCATTTTTATTCTTACACCGACTACTGCAACTGCTTCCCTTACTCTTATTCAATCGGAGCCCTGTACGATTTTAAAGTCCCAAATAAGACATTCTTCTTCCATATTCTTTCTTGAGTAGCCTATAATTCTTACCATTTCTCGATGCGTAAACAACCATTTTGCTCTGACGCAACCAATGACCATTTGTTTGAGCGAACACAATTCCGTTTTATCGTTCCCCATTACCGAGCGATGCCTAGTTGTCAAATTTGTTGTACGGGCACATTCTTTATTCAATTTCTGAGGATTTTTCACATTCGATATGAGATATTTAATTTTCATGTACATTGATTCAATCAGTACCGTATTAAATCCAGTCTTCACGAGCGCCTTCTCATTAACCTTTGGATATTGAGAAAGGCATATTCGGATTAACAATTACGCGTAACTCGTTGTGAACTTGAATCGTTAGCGAACCATTCCATAGTACTCGAATTCCTCAATATTTGGCTTGAACACCTTGCCTCTGAACGATGACGGGGAGCATTGCTCTCTTTTCACATATTTCCGGCATTCTACGGGAATGACGAAATCGAATATTGTGAAAATGGCCACCGGTCCTGACAATTATGGCGTTATCAAGGCTGATCCCGCTTCTCTGAACCGGCAATCTGCCACCGGACGATCAAGCGCTTCGCTGCCATTCGAGGCTGCAGCGATGTCTCATTAACACTTTCTCTTTTCTGATGAGAACCAGCTGGACACTCATATCTATGGTGACGTTCCCTTCCCTATTAACTTTAATTCCTTAAAGCTTACAAACGATTCTTCTATGCCAAATGTTTTAAATGTTTCTGAAAGCTTTTTCTGTAATAGGATTCTACCTGAACCGAGTGTTCTCGAGCATGATTGCTGTTCGTCTGGTGCCCTCAGGACTAAGCGGGGATCCGACGTAGGGGTAGCGATAGGGACGGTGGTGACCCTACCGGAAAAGATGGAGAGTGTGTCCAACTCATCTGCTGCTTTCCCCGTTCGGCTTGATCATGTTCTGTTGAATGTTTTTAACGAAGTTTCTGATAATTCCGTTTTATCGTTCCCCATTACCGAGCGATGCCTAGTTGTCAACTTTGTTGTACGGGCACATTCTTTATTCAATTTCTGAGGATTTTTCACATTCAATATTTGATATTTAATTTTCATGTACATTGATTCAATCAGTACCGTATGTAACGATTCACGTCTGATCGTTGAGTTATGCGTAGCCCATAACGGATCCCCAAAATGAGAACACGATTGGATCCAACTATTCCTACGGTACTATTAAAGAAATGCATCAATAATTACAAAAGGCAAACCTCAATCGTTCGCGACGATAGTCTCGTCCAGCAAAATCGATAGTTTCCCAACGGGACCAATAAGGTCAAAGGTGAACCGTCACGCCAGCGGACCAGGACAACAATGGCCACTCGCGCCAAGGACATTTAACGACGCATTAGTTCGATGAAACAAAACGGGGTGGGTGAGGTAGTGGGAACAAGTGCCAAGTTAGTGGGGAAAGATAGGGAATGCAAACGGTGGGAACGAATTTTCTCAGTTCTTGAATAAACGAATTAACAGCGCCCGCCAAAATTTGTCCGCATCTGACAGACCGCTGTTAGTGCTGCACAGTTCTGGCTCCCTATCTACCTATACTTAATATAACTATCCACACGACACGTTGGAGACCTCGCGAACCATAGCGTCTAACAGTCATGCCCCTCTAACAAACAAACGCGCCTCACGTCTCTCTTCAATAAACCTGTCTTCGTGCGAACCTCTACAGTATGGACTAGTTCGTCAGTGTCCACTTCACAATTAGTAACTAAGCCCAGGGGCCACTGATCTCTAGTCAGTCCATCGGATATAACAAGAACAACGTCACCCACCTGGAAATTACGTTGCCTTGACAACCACCTCTGGCGCACTTGCAACGATGATACATACTCT
>JTDE01003391.1:45715-65469 GCA_014338405.1 Paragonimus skrjabini miyazakii | reverse complement strand
CATAACCCTGCGTTTACATGACATACAATGCTGTTCTAGGGCTGTCAGAGTGCCATTGTTATCAACGGCCGAGGCTATCGCTATCAGACTCCACAACCCCTGCCTATGTGCCCAAAAACAATTCGTACAAACCCTCCACCTCCCCTGGCCAATCATTCCACATCCACTTGAAACCCGCGCAAGCGTGAACCACTCGACACTGATGAACGCATGTCTCATGACAGGCCCGTGTAACAGTCCAACACATTCATCAACATTCCCACCCTCCCCCAGTAGACTGTGATCCGTACCACTCCTGTGATTTTTGATGACCTATTTGACACGTTACAATTTTCACATATAATTCGCACTTACCCTATGTAATTGTAATAGCCTGATGAGAATTACCGAAAACAGCTGTTTGCAAAATTGACTTCTTAAAAGTTATAACACTCAAACACTAGGTATTTCATCCGTTTGGTTGCACACAAGCCGCTCCTTCATTCTTGACTACCCTGATTCGTAATTATATGATCCAGCGGCTAATCTAACTTCAGCACCTTCACCTTTTTTTCTCACTCACATCTTCTAATATAAACAACTGGTTACATTTGCTCCTAATAGTGTCTGTGACTGGAGATTCCATTAATCTTATCCACAATTCCATTAAGGAGATAAATACGATGCATCTGATAAACAGATTACTCTGACATCTCAGAATCAAGACAACATTGCTGCCTTATGCATATTAAAGCTATGGATGATTGATGAGATTTACCAGCAAAGCTGAGCAAACGAAAACAATTCATCTTCAGTCAAAAAGGAAACGATTACCTGATTAACAGGCCACACTGATCATGATGGATAAAGCTAATCATTAGAAGTATAGCACAAGATTAAACATAAGTTTCCTTTGTCATCAGATTAACTGTACGGTGATTAATGGTGTGTAACTGGAGAGTGTGCTGGTTATGAAGCAAACACTGTTAACATTTTATCTCAGATTTCTCATTAAGATCAGCTTATCAGCCAGTTTATTCTACCTCATCCATAGAATTCAGCTTTGAGCAGACCGGATGTCGAACTTCAATCAATTTGGCTTTGAGACGAGCGCAATAAACACTACGTCACTGACCTTAGATGGAACATCGCCAGTTGACCACTCCTGAATTCTCTGCTATATTTGCTTACTAGTAATGATAAGGTTGACCGATTGCCTGGATAGGAAACAAGAACTGCAAACACTTATGTGTATTGCTCAATTTATCAAACTGGGAATATTGTTTGAAACAACTAGTCAATAAATTTCTCAATGTAGCATGTCTTGTTTGTTGAGAAGACCACAAACTTACGCTGTGCGCAAAAAACAAGCAATCAATGAGCGTGATACTGGTAACAAAGAAAGTGATTAGGCCAGTTTACTTTATATCAGAAAGCTAGTGTAGTTTAGAACACCAAAATAATCTGAACATCTTACTCGGATACACCAGTGATAGAGAAAGAAGACGGAAATGCTTTGCACGGGATCCATTAAAACGTGCATCACCTCTCTTGCTTGACGGGGTATGATTTCGCATGAATCATCGAATGTTGGTAGGTCACAACACTGCCAGTATTTCTGGTCGTCTGTCGTGCAAAAATAATTTCGCACGAACGTCACATACAATTCATAATTCTTTTTCACTGTTAGTCCTGACTGGTAGACGATGTCTTGCATGCCGACCGAGAAATTTTTGGCTGCAAAACAGAGTGGCAACATACTACGATTTTGTAACTATGTAGACCGTATCCAGGATTGAAAGCTCTACTAGTGCTGTCACATAAAAGGCGCAAACACAAATATGTACCGCGATGGAAGTTGAGTGGTTCAATAACTGAGAGCCTACAGCTACTACCAACACGACTGGTGTATGAGGGATGGGCTGTTAATGCTCGAGACCATCTTTTCCGGAGAAGTAATGACAGTTTGACCGCGAAGCGACAGGCACCTAAGGCAAAGTGTTCTTTTGTTGGCTCGACGGTGTAACGGCTGTCAGCTGAAGTACACAGATGTTGCTAACGCACTATGAATATCCACGCATATGACGGAAGGACGGAAAAGCGTAATTGGCCTAACCGGTAAGTTAAAACTAACGATTTGGCCTTGTCAGACAAAACACTTTAAACAGTTTCAGCCAGTATTTTTAAGAATTGTACCGTTATGCTCCAACATATACGATCCCAAACTTTTGACTTCCAGGCACTTGTTAACTTGACACTGGTGTAAATAGGATGCACATATTAGTTTCCTACTTAAACCATTTTAATCAGTCCTACGTAAACTGTAATACTGAGGCTAAGCTGGCTTTGTCTGGCGGTACAAACTGTTCAGAGTATTCAGGCATTCATTAATGCAATAATGTAGGTTTTCACCTAAGCAAATGAAAAACATTTGCCATCATTAGTCGTTCTACATATATCCAATTTAGTTAGACATCACGAAGAAGAATATTGCATGTGTGTCATTTTAAATAAATAGCTCGAATGAAGTTGCATTCTATTAAACTATTAGAGATTACTGATGAATAGTAGGGGATTCTGGTTAATTTAAAGTTGAACATCACCCACAACTGAACGGAGCTGTCGCATTTCCATAGGCTTCCCAGTCGGCCCCTTTGCTGAAACCTATCCGTAGGGAGTAAATGCTTTCTTGGGTAGACCGCTAAAAGGTGGGTTTTGATATATTCTGAATGTTAAGTGACGGAGTACATCATAAAACACGAAATGTGCTCGTTTAGCTGCCGAAAAAAAAATTGTTTTAGTGTGCTCTCATTAGAGTTCGTCAGTAGTGCATATCTTTGTCACTGCCGGAACTAGAACTCCGGCCACACTTTCATGAAGTAACCGTGTTGACCACTGCGTCCTTGACCTCACGTTAGGCACGACCGAATATCACATGTGAACACTCAAACACTTTCGAGTGTGAGTAATGATCAGATTGTCCGATCGTCTCGATGGGATACACAGTTGCTGTCTGTTAACCCTAATCGATGACTCATCGACTGGGACTTTTCTGCAAGTTGAAATCACGAAAATCAATAATTTGTTGAGCGGTATTTTGATTACTGATGAGTAGTAGGGGATTTTGGTTTTCATATAGATCGAACATCACCCACAAGTGATCGCAACTGTCGCAAGGATACGCACTACCGACGAGCCCTAATGAGAACGAAATTCGATTCTAGTGCTTCTCTTCGAAAGCGGCCGACTGGAAAGTCTTTGGGAATGCGACAGCTGCAATCAATTGTGGGTGATGTTCAATCTATATAAAATATTAGAGAGTGAACATTTTTTAGCCGTAATAATATAAGAAACGGCTGACGCAGTTTTGGTATTTTTTCCAATTCTCCGAAGACCTGTGAAAGCTGTAACGTTGCCCGTCGTTGCTCTTCGTCCATATTTTTTGGGGGGACAGTAGCAAAATTCCCATATTAAACTGTTCAGTCCGTCTCAGATTTTTACAATATACTCGGAGAATGATTGTAGCATCCTCATCTAAAGCGACTTGCTGTTGATTCAACACTACCTTGGCTTTGTTAGATAGTAAGTATACCTTGTCCTCTGTAATCAAAAGTGCGGATATCAGCAGTGAAGTTCACACAAGTTTGTTCATTTCGCCGGTTATCTGTGGTCGTTGGCGCTGTCGAGGCGTCGCCAGATTAGCTGATAAACTGGTCACGCCAGGTTGCTATTAGTAAACGTTTTGCCTAAATCGACAGTCTCTGGAACTAATGGTCCGGCAGTCCCACAGTCCAGTTACGGCATTGAATATTTGCCTGCTTGCATCTGTTGAGCCATGTAGCCCTGTTGGTATACTCTGTCGTGTATCAAAGCTTCCTTTGACCCCGCTGGTGAAATGTAAGCTTTCTTAAAATCCAGATTTTTTACACACTCCGTGACAGTAACTCAAGTCTTAACAGGTAGTAATAAATCATTTAAAAAAAACTCACTTGCATTAGACGATCCGTCAATGGGAACGAAAATGGGGAAGAGTAGAGTCCCAAAAATGCCACGTGTGAAACCACGCAGATAGGCTTTACCGGAGATATGTTGTTTAAGACCAACTAGTACTCTGATTTTATTACCGTTTAGTTCGGACAGCCATAAGTCCAACAACTCTGTAGAACCATTCGTCAACAGAAGGTTTATAACCAGCAGAACAAAAGGTTCAAGGATGAAACCCATAACCGATATGTAGTTCAAGTAATTCAATGTTCAATCGATGTTTGAAGTCCAAACACCTTCCTAAAATTCAGATTAGTTAGTCGACAATCAGCATCATCATCAATATCATCAAAGCCAGCGGCTTATCAGTGGTAAGTGATCATTCTTAACGACCATGAAGAGTGAACGGCATGCTCTAGACAAAACCAAAGGAGAAGACAAGGGGACATAAAAACTGTCTATAGTCGCCCATTCCAAATTAAATGTTTGCACCTTGCAGGCGAACATCTGAACTACAAATGAAAATAAAGCATCATCAATGAGAAGATTAGACGATATCTTACCTAAAGTCTCCAGCCGTTTATTCTGATTCACAAAGCCCCCAGCTCAGAGGAAACCCGACCTACAGTAGGCAACTTCGTGGTGAACAGTTACATTTCCTTACACCATGTCATCATCCGCCCACCACATAATTTAGGTCAGTCAGCTGCAACACAGGCAAACAGCGCTCGATATGGCAGTCAGCTGACCATCTGTTTATGGAAATTTGGAGAATAAACAAGAGGTCCTGCTTAGAAACCATTATCAAATATCCACTTCTTAACATTCTTTTTGTTTACCCGTTGACGCAATCCGATATGAGCGACCAAACGCAGACACCGTTGGTCAAAAACCCGAAGACGGTTCACATCTTCTACCGTGAGCGGCCATATTCCGGAACCGTAAGTTGGCGAAGCCTCACAGTCGTATTATATATCTAACTCTTAAGCATTAGGAGATGCATCATTTTACCAGAAATGTCTTAGATTGTTAATATCCCTCTAGCTTTGAAGACAATATCTTCTGTTTAATTCCCCATACCTCTAGGATAAAAGTTACATGTTTTAAAATTAACTCAGAAAATGTTTCTTTTTTATACCGAGGTTAATAAACAACTTACTAGGGAGATTGAAATTACTCCAGCCGTAATACAAAGTAGAATTAAAAAACATGCAACTAACAACTGTACTCACAAAACCAAACTGCCAACTTAATGAAACTACAATCTTATATGGTAAGCTATATTATGTCCTTTTAACTAGTTATGCATAGGCGCCTTTTTATTTTACTGTGTGACCATTTTGTTGCATGTTAACATTCTGGTCTTACTCACTTGTTGATGGCTCTTTTAATTATTGGTATGATAAGTGTTAAACTGATATGCAGAGTATGTGATCCATTCATCACACACTGTACAACTAGACCAGTTGGCCAACTGATCGCACACTACCTGATTTTTTAATTTTAAGTTGGCAAATTGCCATAGTAAACTTGCAGCCAACTAAGATCATTTGGAATAGACAATCGTGTTCAGACACAGACAGGCCAGTGTTAATATGTTCGCCAACAGACCACTCTCCCGATTCACAGAACAAAGTTGATCGCACAAATACATATACCATTACTTTCAGCAGTAATCGGACCCATTTTCAATGACATATACGGCATATATCGGCAAAGACAACACGTACTTTTGCTATCCGCATTCACACATTGTCAGTACTGTTACATGCTGACGGTATGGTGGTGCCCAAACATGAGAAGGGGTTTACAGTCTCAAAGGACGTTGAAAAGTCCAGCCGCAAGCCCTTATTTCGCATCTTGGAACCGCGAAGAATGTTAATGTTGTAAACCCACCTAACTGATACGCTGGTTCGTTCTTGATATAGTGGTACGCTTGATACAAATCGGATTCTCGTCGCGGTACTAATTGACACAGAAGTATCGGTCCCGAAAATTCTGCAACTGTCCCGCGATTTGGTTTCCAAGACAAGCCAAAAGTCGCGCATAAAGGAAACCGCTTCGTTCCCTCCCAACAGGTTTGCGACAAAGACGATAACTGCAAAGTATCTATATGGCACGTAACGATCAAGCGTTCCCAAGACATCAAAGAGAACAGTTACCGAAAAAAGGGTTAGGGTCACTAATGTGTATAGCGGCATAAAAAGTTTCGTCCGCTCTGCACAGTTCCGCCAATTGGGACTGAGTTAATCGTTGTTTTTTTTTCTCAGGACGGAGGTGGTTTGGGACGGTAACAGTTTGGACGCGCTAACAGTTAATTACAGACCAGCCCAGTCATTCTCCTTATTCGGCGTGGATGTACTTTCGAAAGAATGACCAATCTATTACACGTCGATCACCTCAAGGTTAAGAACCTCTGCCCCAGGATCATCGGATGAATATGCAAATACGAACCACCTGACGTACACCGATGTTTCAGCAGGCGAGTAGGACTTCGTATTGCAGTAGTATTGAAAGTGAAATAATGGACTATTCTGACTTGTTTCTAAACTATACCCTAGTCAACAGAGACAATGCCCATTGTTTTAAAATATTTGTATCCAATTTAGAGAAGTTTTATTATTGATATCACCTAACGCACGGAGCACATATTTATTTGTGACGCGAGCTAAATTCCCGTGATTTATCGTGGTTTATGTGTCCATTTATGGACCACAATTATTAACAGGGACGGCTGAAAATGAGCGCCTTCTTCACAGATTACTCTTTTTACAGTAAACTCCAAGTACCCTTTAATAAACTGAAGCGCAAACAAGATAATAAAAACATGAGAAATATGTGATTAAGGTAAGAAAGTATAACCTAATGTAGCTGAATGCCATGCACACTCAAATCAATGTGAACTGTTATAAATAGACTTATATTCCATGTAGATACATCTTAAGCCAACACACTTCTAAATCTCCGTCTACAACTATGTGTTGCAGGTTGATGCTCAGGTTCTTGTAGCGATAAAGCGTTAGGAGTATCCCCAACGTTTTATTTCTGTGAATGTGTGCTACTTAAGTCGAAATAGGAGTTGGATACAGCCAAAAAAACTAAATCAATCAAGTAATACAATAGCCATCCACACAGCCGTCTCTACAGGGCTAGTCACATGAATGAAAACGGAATAGAGTAACAGGAAGTGAACAGTGGACGAGGCTAGATGAAGCGGAACACGTAAGCAAGGACAAGTGGTAGAAGTGAGTATAAAGACGAATTATTAGTAAGAAGCGGATAATATAAATCCGGATGCTATGAACATCAAACGTATGGAAAAAGAGCCTTAAGCCTACGATGAAAGTCCCCGACCACTTGCACACACCCTACATTTTTGGAAGCCCATTTCAATGTTAAGTAACGTGCCGAGAGAGACTAGTCTTCACTCATACGTATTCCGACCAAGTTTTATTCAGTTTTCAGTGGATGTGCAATAGAAGCCTATACCCATGTAGATACAAATAGTTCGTGGAGATTTGGGTCAGTTTGGCGGGCTAATATGCGGTAAATGGGGATTAGATAACCCCGTATTCACCGGTAAAACATTGGTCACATGCTTCGCCTGTCTAGACTTTATGTGTGATTGACATCTCAAACGGTGTATCAAGCAAACTTCCACAGGGAAACTCAATCTAATACTACTTCACTGCGTGTTACACGTAACCGGTTCGTCTGAACCCAGTACTGGAGGTATAGGTTCAGGAATGTAGTAAAGAGCTTGCAGAACTCACTATCCACCTGCATCCCGGAAGCTGAACAAGCTGCCCACAGCAAGTAAAAGTCTTTACTGATGGCATGATGTCACTGGCTGCTGATCCTAAAGCCGCCACACAAAGGATACCGAGTTCCACCTAGAGATACACAGCAGACATTTCCGATACTCCTAGCATATAGGTAGGATTAACAGCACGTGAGCCATCGCTCATTACATTAAATGTCTTGCGGTTAACTCAAAGCAACTATTTTGCTGACTACTTCAATATAAACAGCCTGCTAAATGTTACGGTCATGTGCAAACATTGGCAGCGACACGTCCAGAAGATCAGAAAGCTCAGTGACTTAGATTGAGAAAATGTTAAAACCGAACCTAGAAGCACTCTGCTCACCAAATTGCGGCAAGGAAGGATGTCTAATTCGACATAGACACATCTTTCTGTTCCTCAGAACTGCAGACATTTAACATGAGACCTTTTTATACCATTCGAAGGAGTGCAATTTTTTGTACAGCCTCTTGTGTAGTAGCTTGTCAATTGCTTTATTAAAGTGAACGAAAACTACGTCCACTGAATGATCGTATCGCGCTACCTCCGTACACGTCCACTATATTGTGAGGGATGTTCACGTCTGAAGCAATGTTAGATTGGATTAAGCAACTCGAATCAAGCAATATAAGCTTTATTCTCCTTTATACCAACTTCTAAAGTAGCTTGGTCAAAATACCGGTCAAACCCATAGGTCGATAGTTAAAGGATACATTCCTGTTCCTCTCTATAAATGTAAGCCAAACAACTATTCAACGCTAATTCAATAAAGGAAATCCGTCTCTAATATGATCTCTGAAGAAAAGAGATTAGTGACTGCATGGTTTTTCTCTTTAAGGATGATGCTTTTCGTTCGGACAGAAAAGTTGTAGGTAATCGATCCGTCCAAACATCCGTCTTTTTAAAATGCATAGAATTTTTACCCCAACCTTTGAGTGAGGGTGCTAAAGTACTTTGTCACCAATGAGGCTTAAAGTGTCCGAGAGACCCCTTGAAGTCAGAGAAGTAATGTTAACGATTTCCCCTTTATGCTGTGACCTGTAAATGTTGAGAGGCGGCTTGCAACTATCGAGAGATACCCTGTATACATTGAAGGTTGTGGCTTTGGCAGCTTCAATATACACAAGACAAGAGTGAGCCCAATTTTGAGTTGCATTCATTCCAATGATAATGGAGCTTGATTTGTCAAAGACCTTCGTTATTCAGTCAATTTCTTCAGTAGCACTTCAAGTGCGGTACGTGAGACATTCTTTGAAAATTTTTGTTAAATGGAACCAATAAGGGGACTATCGATAGGCCTCAACTACGTTGAAATCCCTAAGATCGGACATCCTTTTGATGTGTGCCAACAGGTGGACTGTGGTACGTCAAGCAAGTTAGAAAAGTGATTTCATTAGACAGTAATCACTTTTGGCAGCCCCCTAGGATGAATCTTCTAACAAGTTTCAAAGTTTCTACAGCGTCATGGAAAGAAAACAAACCGGCCTTCCTCGCATTAAAAACCATAACCATCTCCTCAGCGGTAAGATGCTCGATTATATTTGAACAATGCAACTAGTGTTGTGAACCAAGAGGGCGGAAGGGTTAGTTATTCCAAAAACCAATACATAGATTACATACTTCAACATGACTACAAACAAAAACACTCATCTGCGGACGACATTGGTCTAAGAAAGTCACGTTTGCCACGGACGCCAATTCTCGGTTCCTATATGTATCAAGAACCATTTTATGCCATGCTGCACTCCAGTGCTTTTTCTTGTATTTTCCTCACATCTACTTCAATGTCAAAATCCATGATACGGCTTCACTGCTGAATAGTAGTGGTGTGAATAGTATAATGTGATCGCTGGTCCTCTTTACACTAACTACTGTTTATATTAGATGATAATCATGCTTATATGATGGGAGAGATGTTCTGTAGGCGGTCATCAACTGGAACTTTTACGTCTTAAACCTTGTTGTTTTAACCAGATCCACTGTTGAGATATGCCTGAAAGAATCAGGAACCACGATTCCGGGATTTCAAGTTGGCAGCACTCTATTTGTAAGGGCATTAGCGGACTGCAGACGGCGTGGGCATAAATCATATGATCTATGCTATGGTTTTCCGCGTTCAGACCTTTTACTCAGTAGTTCTGTACACTGCTTAGGACGGTCGGCAATTGGTAACCGTCATTCACTACTGACTTACTGATTCACACGTTCCACTGGTAAATCACAAAAGCCCCTGGCATGAAATTTCACGGCAAACGTATGAAGACAATTTTAAAAAACACCACGGAATCAAAAGAGCTATGCTTTCAGAAGGATGAACTATAACTGAATGCAATATTATAAAGTACGTAAGTTAAAAGTCTTTTGGACTCTGAAGTCCAGGTATGCCAATTTCTGGTCCGTCGATTTAAAAGTAAACTTATGCATCCCGTGGAAATTTACTATTCCCACATTCTATGATCATGATATCATGCTGGCCGTTACAGTATTACATTAGATCAAACAACCACAACTGGAATCGTCTAGTCGGAATGTACACAGATGTGGGCTTTCGTTGAGTTTGAATGTTAAACATATCGGCTAACCTTATAAAAAGTCAGATGGTGTACTGTTACTTTGTCCGTGGCACATGGAGCCTCTTGCTATTTTACCGTGGGTAGAAAGGTCATATATTCTAACTGTAAGCACGCAAATAGAGGCAGTTTGCTGATAGATTGTAGACCTACCGGACACACTGTTGAACTGACTGCTGGATTTAGTGTGACAGAATATATGTGAATACTTTCAATTGGAACATCATCCGCATTTGACCCTAGCGCTCGCATTCAAGTGGATCTTGCAGCCAGTCTCTTTAAAAAAACTAGACTCGAGTTTTGCTGTGGTTAGAGTCGACAAGGATATGTGTAATGTGCGACCGAAACCAGCAGGCGCGCACTAGTTGAATTTGAATTGGTGACGGAGCGTGCTGCTGTGTTGTCGGCGCCGTTTTTGTTATCGTTTGTGTAAGTCGTATGCATGGCTTACTGGGCCTTTGGCTCATGCTTATTCTTGTCGTTTTCTTTTACAGGATTGTTGCTGGACCTCCCTACTTCGGAAGAACGTTGTTCCCCGGTGTCTCCACATTGCCCTAGAGTTGGCCCGTAAGTGTTACGGACAACCAGCGGTAAACAGCCGGCTTGCATGTAACATATGCATTACTGACGAGTTGTAACAAGAGAGGAACCCGAACCTAGTGCTTTTTTCGAAATAGGCTAGCTTGAATGCTTTTTGCGAGGGCTGCAATTAAATGCGTGATGTTCAACTTGAAATTAACCTAATCCCCAACTACTCATCAGTAGTGTGTGGGTATGTAAAAAATGTTCAACGGTACATTACAGTTTCGTCGTAGTAATTCGAGCTAAGTACAAAGAGTACACGAATTGGCCCTGTGCATTAACTGGTTTAATGCCGGCAATGCTCGGCAATTTGTACGTGGGTTTGAGAATGAAGACCCAACTTACCCAAATCCAGTGGGTTAGTCTATTTTGGTTTCCAGCGAACTTCCGCTGCCCGTGAGGGTAGTCAGCAAAAACAGCCTGCAGCACCGTTCCCAGGAATATAAAGCGCACTAAACATAAGATTCCGAATCTAACAATAACTTATGTAAGTGGGAAGTTAGCAATATTTTATAAGGTTCCCTGGAAGGGTAACTGACGACTTTAGATAGAAAACAACTCCAGTGATTAGTAGCTATGTGCGAGAAGAAATGCGGCCTAAGAAAGGTCCGAAGTTGAAGTTTCTATTCATAGTGACCTCATCGACCGCCATCAGTCACTGAAGTAAAATATGTGAAGTAAAATATATGAACACGTTAAGTCACCCCAAATTATTCGAAAATCAGGTGTTTCATATGATGCAAATAACTTCTATATTTTTCTGACTGTTAGCTGGCTTCTATCTAGTGAATAAATATAACGTAATACAATAAGGCGGCGCGTGTTCTGAAGGAGCGGGAAACGAGAGGGGAACTTCCGTAGTCTGTAAGAAGCAGACGCCTGGTCATCTTTATGGATCATCATCATTATAGACAGCAGCATATCAGTGATTCACACTGAAGCTTTACTACCACACAACCACGAAGGAAAAAAAACCTATATAGAAAGAAAGAGGATAAAAGAAGAGGAGGGAAGGGGAAATGATTACTAAAAATAGCGAAGTCTATATTCACACATACAACATCAAGGCGCATACACCCTGCGATGATGGTATTTAGAGTCCACTGGGTTAGACTGTAAAAGTGGTAGAGTTAAGAGGCACCCTATTGCATTGAAATTCCGCCTCTTAACAGTTTTAGACTGAAACCTTTGTCCTAGTTTTTACAGTCGATACCAATTAAATTGATAACACTGACAGTGAATGGTCATTATGTCACAGCGTTGTTTTAATGGCTACTTTGTGTACCAAGTGAACTTCGTTCGTAATAACGTTATCAGGAAAAGAGTGTGTCTGTCCCGAACAATGCAGTATAATTTATTTCAAAAGTTGTGTTAAGCCATTCATGCAGATCATCATTTTTATGAAAGTTCAAGAGTCCGAGCTCGCAGTCAGGAAGAGAGTTAAATAACTCCTTGAGTTTGGGTGCGTTGAATTCACTGACAATAGGAAGACGAGAGAAGCGCTACAAGGACTGAAATATCTCTAAGGCAGGAAAAATAGCTGGATGTGCCGGATGAGGACAAATGGCGTGTGACACTGACAAAAAAACATTTTGCCACTAAGGGGCAGAAATACGAGTCATAGTGCATAGTACTTATTTAGGGGACTAAATTCTACAGTGATAGTTAACATTGGAATGTTTCTCGCCTAGAAAACCAGTAAAGCTTCCCGCGCACCCACGCCAGTAGTTTCTCATGTCCTCCTTTACTCAGAGGTTGGCGACATTATTTCCGCTGGGCGGAGGTGAAATTCGTCGGATAAGTATGTGTTAAGTCTCCCCTTTGACTCAATAACACCTTTCAACACTTCGAGTGACGTTGATGAACGGTTAACATTCTCAAAGTCCATGTGTAATCTTCGAACACGAAAGCATCGTGGTGGTAAATTGTGAGGGTTGAAACGTTCCAACAACTTCAGTATTTATCACAAGGGCCCGAGGTTGAAGGCCAAAGGTATCCAAATCTAACAGACTTGTCATAATCGATATCAAGGAGATGTTTGTCAATATGGAAGACAGTGGACGACGGAGACCATCCCTCCGTGCTGGGGTCACTCGATAAGAGTTTCCATATTTAAAAAAGAAGCCCGGGGCTCTTGTAAAAATCATAGGAGGACTAGTTTAACCCCAGTCATCTCAAGGATTCTGGCATCCATTATAATTGGTCGACTCACTGCAGTTCGGAAGTTAAACATCAGAGAAGAACAGGCAGGGTTTCGTCCTGGCCGAAGATGTATAGATCATATTTTTACCCCTAGGCAAATTCCGGAGCAGCGTCTTATGTCCCGTCGGCCAATAAACACCGTATTCCTCGACTATAAAGATGCATTCGATTCGGCGGATCGATCTACACTTTTAGAGTAGCTTAAACGCAGTGGTGTACCGACCAAGTATGTGAACATACTGTCGGCGCTTTACTCCCATACTTCGGCTCAGGTTAGGGTTTACGATGAGCTGTCTGACAGTTTCAGCACCAGAAGCAGCATTCGTCAAGGCTGTCCCCTTTCACCATTTTTGTTTAATTTCGTCATGGACGAAATGATGGAGGACTGTTTGCGTCACTCAAATGATGCCGGTGTGGACCTCCCACCTGGGGGAAGGCTGACTGATCTTGAATATGCTGACAATAAGATGTTGCTGTTTTACAACTTTTAAGCGGCACAAGCAACGCTGAATGTGATTTCACGTTTTGCGAAGTACTTCGGAATACACTTTGCAGCCTCGAAATGCAAAGTGCTTCTGCAAGATTGCTGTGATTACGTAGGTTTAATGTTAGATAATAAAGTTATGGAAGTTGTTGACCGGTTTGTATATCTGGGAAGCTGCATCAGCGACGGCGGAGGAGGTGTAGGGAATGAAATAGAGGCGCGTATTTTTAAGGCTAGGGCGGTGTTCGATAATCTGAGACACCTCTGGCGACAGAGAAGTATTTCGCTGAAACATAAGGGTCGCTACATCAGACAACTGTGAGGGGTGTATTAATTTACGGCAGCGAAACCTGGCCGCTCAGAGTAGAGGACGTGAACCATCTTCAGGTGTCTGACCACCGATGTTTGCATTCAGGTAGCACCGGTGAGTAAACAACGAAAAGGTCAGGAAGCAGGTGTTTGGCGCTGATTGTCAAACGAGTTATTTTGCTCAGTCACTACATTTGCACACACTTAGATGATTAGGTCATGTACTAAGGATGGCAGTTAGTTGTCTGCCACACCGAGCACTGTTTTCCGACATTGCAGCCAACTGGTGTAAGGTGCGAGGTGGACAGATGATGACCTGGTGCAAACAACTGAAATCGTTCGCGAAGGGATTGGTCATTGTAGATCGGGTTCGTCTCCCAGGCTGAAGCCCTCGCAAATCGCAGATTCAGTGGCTTGAAACCTGAGGTAAGATGGCGGTTAACCGAGCTCAGTGGCGTGAATGTTGTCAGTGTTTGGTCGAGTTGTCTGTGAAGTGAGTGCACTTAATGACGCGAGCAGTGAAAGTTGCAAGGAAGCTGTCTTGCTGATGACGTTTTACTTTCACTTACAGCTCGGTTGTTTGTTTCTGAGGTATAGGCGCCTTGATGTTGCATGTTTGAATATGGACGTAGCTATTTTTAATAGTTAAGTCCATTCCGTTCCCTTTTTTACCCTCTTCTCATATGGGTTTGTCTTCCTATCTTTTTTTCCTTCGTGGTTATGTGGCAGCTAAGCATCAGTATGACCCATTGATGTATTGTTACCTATGAGTGAATAAGTGAATGAATGGAAGGTAATCACTAAATACGGGTGTAATAACACTCTTACGGTGTGTTGTGGTGGAGAAGTGGGTGTGTACTATACTCTCACCTACTAACAATTCAAAGCATTTTTCTTGGGAAGAAATCAAAACGTAGTCCCAATAGGCACCAAACTAAAAAACACAGTGAAGTTTGAAAACAAACCGTATATTTCCAGCAATGTTTGGAAATTGCGATAGGCAGTTAGCTTCAGCCTATTCTGGAACTAACAACAGCAACCAAGGGAGGAAAGAAAAGAGGCACGAGATGGGCTACAGCTCAATCGACAGCACACAAAAGCGCGCCAAATGAAAAGTACGTAGAACCTTCAAACCCATTAAACAACACTCGAAAAAAAACAAGTACAATGGCCCTGATGAATGGAATAGTGGATGAGTCGTTGAGAAAAGGGCAGGCATTTGCTGCCAGCAATTACTTGCATCACTGAAGAATGTGGCACTGAGTTCATATCAGGTCTCTTATAACAGGCGCACGCAGAATCATGCATACAGAAGAGAAGTGAGGAAACGCGGTTGCAACCAGGATTCTTAAAGAAACCATATCATCGCGGGTCACTACAGTATCACTCCGAGATCGATGAATTCTCAAACGTAAGCAGTAGAGAAGTTGACAAGCAATGTAGTAACCAATGCAGTAACACGACCGAAGAAAATAACGATACAACCAACAGGTGTTCGGCGTGAAACGCACAAAAGGAAAGATTTGCAGTTTCCTCAAAATCGGAGTGGCATACAGAATTGTGCTACAGTTAACATACCTGATAACAGGTGTCAAGCTTTACAATAAAAATGTAATACCAACACGCTGTTACAAGAAAACATCACAAAAGTTTTATGGTTGCTACGTTGTGGACGAAACTGGTGGACAATTTGGCGGAAAACATGGTAAGATTGGGATCGCAACGTTTGTGAACTGTGGTTGACCGCATGCTACCACCCAAACACGGCTGATGCTCGGTTGGTAAAGAGAAACGATTCAAAATTTTCCACCTTCAGCATGCAAGGATCAATGATGCTGGGTGGAAAGGACAAATCGATACGTACGTTGCTGTGTGGCCGCTGCAGAGTGAAACATTCATTCATGAGCCTATAAGTTTATTGGTACGTGTACTCATGTTGGGCAAAAATTGGGCTGCTTGTAGTGCATTGGTCCCTGTTACAATGCGATTACTCATGAAGTTGTGTATTACATTTGCAAACAGCTGTGTGCAAATAAAAGCGGCAAAAATTGTTCATACTTGTGAATCTTTTCCCCACAGCATTTTTAAAGTGTTCTCGACGTTGTTAGTTGACGACGTGCTGGATCCATCTAATGCACACTAATTGTTCCCAGTTGGACGATTTTACATCTACCAAACACAATGTAGAATCACAATTTTTACGGACTCATATATCATAAACTGCTAGACTAGTATTCATGCCTCCATTTTCTTTATCCCATAGAAAAATCTGGGAATGTGCAGAAGTCGATAAACAAGTGAGAACTGAGTACAACAACTAGCAATGAGAATTGTCAATTGTTGCAAACGGCGATAAATGTCGGTTACAGAACCGACTGTTTAGTTTGGGGCTGGTATTCTTAAAACCTTTACCAGGAAGAGTAAGCGTTTTTCATTAGTTACTTTCTCCTTAGTTATGATGCTTGCAGTGCCACAAGTACTAGCAGTTCGGCAGCCGCAATTGCAACAGGGAACGTGAATCGGTGTCTAACGCATTAAAGGTTTGAAAGAATGGGTATCGGAATGCGAGTGTTTCAGGAGATTAGTTTCGGCATTACGGTGAATTAGTAATCTGTTGGCGACATCTGCGTCAACGGATGGTTTTTCTTTGTTGAGCATGCACCATGTATGTCATTTGAAAATGATACCTCGTGGAAAGTATTCGGAGTTGGGCTTGCAAACTTCCCTGTTGCTCTTGCTAATTGATGGTGGCGTCAGATCATTTAACTCTTTGAAGCTGTGGTTTTGTCCTGTACTCTGTTAACGATCACTCCTTTCATGTTTAGCGTTTTTTCCGGTCTGAGCAAACCATGAAATGAAAATGAATATTTGTCTGATCTCATCAGTGAACTGGTTTATTTGATACGACAGGTCGTTACCACTGGTAGCCTTGGGTGTAATAAGTTTGTCATCAACAGAATAATTTTTAATTTATAGGTTAAACACGTGTAAGGTGGAATCCTGAGCACATTAGGTGAATCAGCTGGGATCATTTCATTGAAAATGGTGTCCACGTTGGTCATAAGGCTATTTACCCCTAACAGATCATCATGGGTGCAATGGTAAGATCTTCCGATGTGCAAACATGCACATAAAATCTCCGTTTAAAACTTGAACGTTGAAAATTATATATTATTTGCCTATGGTTAGATGCATTACATTTACATTGGTGCAGCATGAACATTCATTTTGCTACGACTGTAATCTCCCTGTCACAAAGGCGCGCGTTTGGAACTGGATACTGCTAAAAGTGTTAATTTATGCATAGCCACCTGCTCGCGTCTGCTTTTTAACGAATCTCTAACAGTTTATCAAGGATAGTCAGTGTTCAGAAAATGGGAGGCTGGTGAGTTTAAGTAGTTTATTCTGCAAATCGGGTCATGAATTTTGAAAAGCACTACACCTTACAACAGTTACTGCACCTTTCCAGGCCTATCCGTTGGGATTTATATATCTGCGCATCCTGTTTATTGCGTGGTGCTACGTCAGCATAGAAACTGATGCTTGTGTGGGTTTGTTCAAGAGTTACTCCATCCATATAAAACGGTCTAAATGATACGCAATACCTATCTATTATTACACTTGACAGGTGACGGTACACATTATAGTGCACTAGATGGGTTCTGGCTTTCTTGGTTGAGCGTACGTTTATCACATCAAACGAACGTCACATTCCCCGTTTACTCCGACAGAGAGAAAAAAGTGCAGGCAGCTGAGACTCGTCGATTACTATACGAAGAACCCTGCAAAAATAAATGCTAGCAAGAGCGGTTAAATTATGTTGCTAAATTTCTTGCAAATACCCATCCCAGTAATGTAGTTGTTGCGTATAGCCTGCTTCAATAATAATGGTAGTGAAAACAAACCTTTTTTTATGTTGCAAACACATATAAATTAATGTTCGTTTTTGAATTTTTAGTGCCACATCGTCTGTGTTGTATATATTCAGAGTTTATGAAATCAACGATCGAGTTTGCAATGAACTTCCTTCTAATGTACTTTGCAGATGTGTTTTTTTCTCACTCTTCAATATACTTAGTACTCTACTGTTACACACTTAAAAAATCAATGATAAACATGAACTAGCGAATCGTGTTTTTCAACGTCCCGTTAAATGAAGTAAACAATCGTATTTCTGATTACAGAAAATTTTACAATTTTTAAATGCAGACAGAAGATGAGTGTGATGTGTCGTAAAGATTAAGGCCGACGAGGACGTTGCCCTCATAAATAGCAGCTGGGTAGATGTTACCCGTACAAATGTCGTTGTTCTCATACTTCTGGGTGATGCATGTTATAAATATGCGCAGAAGCACCCGCAACCTAAGTCAAACGATGTCTAGTTACTTTTTTACCATAATGGTTGCCACAAGTTAGTGGGATCGCTTCATATCACATATAAAAAATTTCATTGCGGTTGGTCTTTGACGTGCTGAGGAAATGAAAATACGGCACACGATGCATAGTTTGGCTTCCAGCGATGATACAGTAAACATTTGTTCACATGTCAACCATTCAACCAGAGTTGATCAACCGAGTCAGTTCACATGTTAAAAGTAAGCAACTACGATTTCCAAACCAGAAGAGTGTGAAAGATGACAGAAAACGAATGAAGTATGGACCAACGCTGATTAGCCAACCACTTCCATTGTGCAGCTCCGGTGGTGCATATATCAATACGGCGCGGTTGCATAATGCACGCTGCGCAAACCATCATCCATAGTGAAGGTAGCCCGAATACAGGCAGTCTGAAAGCAATAGTCCAGACACAATTAAATGCAAAAGTACCTCAGAGTAAACCTTTATTAGGACTGAATTATTTAAGACGTACTCATCAATCTTGATTGCTCTAAACGGTAGCAGACTGCAAAGTGCGCAGGATCTCCTCCCACAGTCATCCAACAACAGAAGTGTAAGACTGAAAACCGTATGTACTATATGGTTAACCCAACACTTAAAATTGAACGGACGAATGCCGAGAAAACCCGATTGACGAGCAAGGAGACACCGTCTTTTCCACAACCCATGACGTCAGTGCTCTAGATAGAAAAAACATTAAAAAGAGAACAATTGTTCTCTTCTTAACGACCCCTAAGACACTCGCTAACGAGTGAAACAGTAATCTATTTATAGCTGTTTCGAGCCGATGCGCATGGGTCCCGAGTAAGCACAATGAACGCTCCATGAACATCATCATGGATCATGTGCTTTAAACCTATGCCCACATTGTGCTACATCCGTCACACCTTTCGCTCGGGTTTTTCTATACACGTTTGTGCATCGGTGTGTACTGAAGACTTCAACGTTTCTGACTGGTGTGCATGGTCCCTTTGGGTACGCACACAGCGTCATATGGTTTAAAGCACATGTGATTTTCCATAAGGACCATGTACAATAATCCTACACCCCACTACACCTTCTTACAACGTTAACAGAAATTCATGCTTTACGTCCGAAGTGAATTCAAGTGTAGTATCACACGAAAATCTATAACTTCTATCTTCAAAGAAGATATACTGAATACCGATTCCAGCCTTACGTCAAATGGGAAACGTGGTAACACAACGCTATGAGCAAAAGTGTGCAAGGCCGTTCATCGATATACGCAAGGGTCAAAGTACGTAAAATGGAATGTTTAAACAAACAAAATTGTGCACAATTTTCGTTTGAATCTTGAAGGATATATGTTGTATATGGCGACTCCGAGGTGTGGTAAAATTTTGACTTCGTGAGGATAGCACTTTCTTGTTAACGACTCGATGTGTAAAATCCCAAATAGCACGCCCCATATGGTCCCTTAGG
>JTDE01003391.1:21385-31892 GCA_014338405.1 Paragonimus skrjabini miyazakii | reverse complement strand
TCTGCAACCTGCGCATCAATACAGATCAAGCAAAATTTTGGTTCCGCTTCCTAAGGAGGTCACAATGCAAGTACGTTACCTACCCCTGCATTTACCCAAAGAATAGAGGTACGAAGCCCTTAAGGAAGCTGTTATCAAGCGGACCACGCCGTCTGATATATCGCGGCTGCAACGGTTCTTTAGAGATCTGCAGTTGGGTGATAAGTGACCGTCAGATTTGTTGCTTCAAATGCAACAGTTGCTAAACCCTCAAGAGCTATGGATGTAGTGTGTCCCAGTCAACACGCAGGCTATCCTTTCGGCTGCTAGGTCGCCGTCCTTGTTAGATGCAGCACAACTCGCAGACGAGATACAAAATCGCTTCTGCGTCGGTCCAACTTTTCTTCCTCACTGCAGTGACAAGTCGCACCACAGAGACTCCTAGGAGTCCTGAACTTTCAGCATCGCGAGGATCATCCTGTCTGTCACCCTCAGGTGATTGGCGCACTGTTTGGGCGGAGGTTGCAGCCCTCCGACAATATTTCGCTCGTCTCAGGACACGTTCCTCCTCTCGTCGACGCCGGAGCAAATCTCCACGTAAGAGATCTCAGACGTCTGGTGATTTGTGCTGGTATCACAACAAGTTCGGCAATCTGACGAAGCGTTGCGTCGCCCCCTGTAACTACTTAAACCATGGGAACTTGCAAGGTGGTCCGTAGTGGCGACAAACGTGGCCGGCGCTCTTCCTAGCAGTCGCTACCTTCTAGGACTACGTTCTTCACCGATACTAAAGTCGAAGTCATCCTGGTTCCCCCCAATCTTTTGAGGCGTCCCCTATTTCCTTAAACCGTGCTTCGTGCCGCTAACGGCACACTCATTCCTACCTATGGTCAACGCCCACTCACGATCAACTTCAGTCTCCAGCGAACATTTCGCTAACTTTTTGCAATTGCAGCCGTACCCTTTGTTGTTTTAGTGTCGATGTTCTTCAGCATTTCGACGTCATGGTTGATACCCGGAGACAAAAGTTGATCGATTCCTGTTTAAAACTTAGCATCATAGATACCCAGGCATACGAAGAGGCCATCAGTCCTCTTCTTCTTCAGCCTGAAACTCCTTAACTTCACGCATCATTATTTTTGGAGTTCCCACGGCTCGTTAGTTCCACAACCGAGCCACTTCCAGTCACTTCCACTTGTATGCACCATATTGGAACCGAAGGTCCATCGGTGGCTTGCAGACCGAAATGTTTGGCCCCAGACAACCTAAGATAGCTTGATCAGAGTTTGAACACATGCTGGAACTAGGAGTAATCCGCTTTTCTTACTACCTCTTTTGGCCCAAAAGAAATCAGGTGACTGGCGCTCTTTTGGCGTTTATCGTGACCACATCAAGGTCACAATCCCCGATTGGTATCCGATCCCTCACATCCAGGATTTGCTTTTCAGGCAAAATTTCTTCCAGTAAGATCGATCTGGTTCGCGCCTACCGCCAGATCCCAGTAGCGGAGACAGATATCTCCAAAACGGCTGTAATCACGCTTTTTGACCTATTAGGATTTTTTCGAATGCCGTTCGGCCTCAGTAACGCTGCACGTAACTTACAGCGTTTCATCCATGGAGTACGCAGAGGCCAGAAGTTCGCCAACCCCTATTTATATGAGACATTATTGACCAGGTCTTCCGAAGAACATTTGAAACATCTGTTTCTTGTTCGTCAGGTGAGCCCAACACGGGGTACCCATCTGTTCGGCTTAGTACGGACTCGGAAAAGTTACTACAGACTTTTCAGGCCACGTTGTTTCCGCTTCGGGCATCCAAGTTTTGCTAGCAGAGGTGGGTGCTAATAATAATTTTTCTGAGCCAACTTCCTTCAAATAACTCCGACGTTTTGCCGACCTAGCAAACTACCGTCACCGGTTCATCCCCCATGTGCGCAACTCCTGCAACTGTTCACGGACTCACCCGACGGCGGCACACGTGAAGTCAGTTTAGCAGACGCAGCGCGCACGGCTTCCGTCGAGCTGAAAAAGGCTAAATCCAATGCGGCTTTTTTGGCCCACCCAGACCCTCATGATCCACTTTTTTCTTCTACTGTTGCCTCAGACCTATCTGTCGGTGCCCTATTACAACAGCTTGGCAACGACCAGTGACCACCATTAGGTTTCTTCTCCAAACACTTGTTATCTGTTGAATCTCGGTATAGCATATTCGGAAGATAATTTCGCCATGCACTGGAAGGTCGTCCTTTCATTGTGTTCACGGACCACAAGCTTTTAGTATACTCCTTTGCCTCCTCAGCAGATAGATACTCCCCAGAGAGGTCAGACACTTGGACTATGTTTCACAGTTTGCCTACGACATACGGCATGTTTCAGGCGCCCTCAACCCTGCTGCTGACGCACCTTCACGCGCCCACGCCACTTTAGCCACGCACTTTTCCACTGACTTTAGTGACTTAGCTGCAGCCCAGGCGCAAGAGCCTGATTTCCAAACTTCCTTGCAACGCTACTTTCTGAAGCTGCGCACCATTACGCTGCTTAATGCAAACGGGACCATTTTTGGCGACATGACTGCAGATATTCCGAGACCTGTAGTGCCACTAGCTTACCAATGTGCTGTCTTTAATCAGCTTCACAACCTCTCGCACCCTGGTATTCGCGCCACCGTTGAGTTAGTAACAGATCGATTTTTCTAGCCTAAGGTTAACTCCGAAACGCGTTTGTCTGCAGTGCCAACCTTCCAAGGTGCGTAAACACACACGAAGCCCGATTGCCTCTTTCGGTCTCCCAGATTTCAGGTTTTTGCACGTCCACTTAGAGTTAGTTGGAACACCGCCGCCTTCACGCAGCTATGTTTACATTTTAACATGTGTTGACCAGTTTCCAAGAGGGCTGGATGCCATTCAACTGAAGAATTGTTCATCTGAGGCCGTCGCGAACGCCATCTTGGAACATTGGATGGTCAACTGCGGATGCCCTACAACCACTACGACGGACCGCGGTTCGCGTTCCGGGTGTTCAACGTTCGAAGCTATGACGAATCTTCTTGGATGCCGACGCACTTGTAAAACAGTATATCGTCCATCCTCGAATGGCTTAGTGGAACACTTTCATAAGCAGTTTAAAGCTTCACTTCATGCCGCCACCAATCAAGCATGGAGTGTAGTCCTTCCCGTCTTACTTTCAGGGATCCGAAGCACGCTGAAGGCCAATCTCCAGTGCAACCCGGCAGATTTAGTCTATGGCTGCACATTGCGTCTGCCTGGTGAACTTGCTCAACCACCTCCATTAACATTTTCCCTTCCATCGATTTCCGTTTCCGCCTTATCTCGATATATTCGGCGGATCCAGCCCACACCTCCTCGCGAACAAAATAGGCCCGTGCATATGCATAAGGGTTCGGCCACCTGTTCACATGTACTCTTTCGTTACGAAGATATGCACAAGCCGCCCCTACCACCTTACTCGGGCCTTTTCAGTGTGCTTTGATGAACGCCAAAGCACTTCACGATCGACCGTCATGGTCGCCATGATACCGTTTCCATCGACCGTATCACAGTCGCCCATGTAGACGGCGACATTGCCCGATTTCCCCCCAGCCATTCGTAGCAGTCTCCGTCTACACACCGTTCCCTTCGCCAGACACCTCTACATCACCTTCCGCTCGCCACACGCGAACAAAATGTTGCCTTTACTTTCCAGCACGCTTCGTAGATGCCGTTTACTTCGTGTAAATTTTCCTCCAGTTATCTCATTTTATAAACCGAAAAAACTTGATAAAAGAAACGTTGTACAGCAATACGTGATGTTATATGGTGGGCCTGTGTACAATTTTTGCTCGCCAGATAATTATTTTCTTTATACATTATATTTCGCGTGCAGGTCACGGTCGGGGGAAAGCACACTCCCGTCTGCCGTTGCAGCAGTGGGAAAGCCTACCTCCCAGCTATTCCCGCTTGAGTTTCGATGGGTTGAGTAGCCCGCTCCGACAGCACCATCCTAGGGACACAAGAACGACCCCTCTTCACCGTTACCACCCTTTTTCAACGTGACATACGTAGCTGTTCTTGAATATGACTCAATTTGCCCTACGGTAACTTCAGCATCTCCAACACTACTCCCTTTTTGCTTTTGTCGCGGGTTTTCAAGCCTGGGACCTTCTAGGGGGACCTCTGTAGTGACCCTGTTGGTTTGCCACGTATTCCAACCATACTGCTACTTATTTTGGCTGTTGACACCATTGACATTGTTTCATTACATGTCCGCGCCCTCTCGTTCGTTCGACCGCCCAAGGTCCTTTCCGGTCGCTTGCAACTAGTTGGTCGTGCTTTGCTTCTGTCGTGTTTTGCTTTCCCAGTCTACTTGCAATACACTTCGTAGTCCATTATTCTATTTTCTAGTTTAATCATTGTGGAGAATTGGTGCGGTTCTAGAGAGGAACGGTCCAGCCCTCTACAGATCTCGTACACCATCGAAGCAGGAACAACGCAGAGAACAACGGTTAGGTAATCAGCAAACCGCGTATTCTCTAGTTTGTCAGAATAAAGGAAGATATTTGATCCTAGCATATTCTGGGACCTGTAGTGAGATCACTTTCAACGTCCGCAAAATCCTCAGCTTCATACGGCTTTGACAGTTGTCTCATTAGTACCCCCAATTCATGCTACCTTCTAAATGTGAACATATTAAACTCTAGTTATGTCAGTCATTTTGATGACGAGGATATCGCAACTTCAATCGTTGCTGTACACTTATTCTGTCATCTTTCGTATCGTAGGTAATATCCTGCAAAGCTAACAGCGTCTAAGCCGCTACTGCTGGGGATTATTCCCAATCATTATGAAGTCTGGTTGAATTCTCAAAGTCAAACGAAGCTTCAATTGGCACCCGCCGTCTTTGACGGCTAATATGCCGTTGTATTAAGGCTTCACTCACCTTCGGCTCTTGTCAATTTCAGTTCAATTCATTGAAACTCGTTTGTGAGAACGTGGAGTAAGTCACTAAATGAGGTTTGTTTACCGGTCCGCCAGTCTTCGTACTACGACGTTCATATCCTTTACAGTAATGAAAGAGAACTCTGGGCATTCGAGTCACTGAGCGAACTGATTGGCGCTTTGATAAGTCAACTGCCGATAAGCAATTTCTAGGTAAAACGAACAAAGAAGGATGCATGGCATCCACCGAAATAAAACTCTTGAAGGACCGAATCGTTCTTCGGAGGGGCGCTGTCGTTTATCCAAAAAAACGGCTTCATTGACACCTCGAACAAGACTATCGAACAAGCAACAAATACGATGCTATTCAGAAAATCATACGGTATGCTGTGCGCAATGCGTTTTACGTTGGAATGGAATAACTCAGAACCGGGGAGACTTCTCCCCTTGCAAGTGCATAAGTAAGCATACGTATAAAACAGACCTGCGGAAAATTGTAGGCAGTCTTTGGGATTCTCAAAATATTACGTTTTCTTAGGTTGCTACACTAGCTTTGTACTTACAATCAACCGCCATCCTTTTTAGTTTATATTTGTGTATGTTTTCATACTCCCATCAGTTAACTTTGCCTGCACCTGTGCTTGAAATCATGCGCGTTTAATTTTTCGGGAATCCTGGTGGCGGTCCGTGGTTTCTTCAGTTATCCTAGATAAAAACAACTTCACGACATATTCCGTTTTCCTAACTTGGCACCTGGTAGGGAAGTTAAAATCGCCGAAATATGTGCCTTCGACGAAGAACTGTTTGTTTTAAATTGCCGATAATTGGAAACGACCTTAACGTATGTTGTTTTCTCAATTCGGTATTGTTGGTGTTCGTTTGGTCGTTTGCCAGTGACAGTGGATGCAGACGTAATGGATCGAGAAAGATTTTATATAAATATATGATAATGCAAAATTATTTATCATATCAGTAGTTGATGGTATTGCTTTGTTTTCAGAACGTGGACTAGTTTGCAGCTTTCAACGCAATCTTTTAGAATCGTGAATTCCTTGCAGTTTTAGGGATACCTGCATAAGTACGTGGAGGATGTTGGCATTATTCATGTTCGTGGGACTGGTCGTGAGTCGGAAACAGTTTTGAAGTACGATGCCTTGATTTTCTGAGAACCGTCTAGATTTATTATCGCTGTACGAAGTACAAGAGGCTACTGTTTGCACCCTTCCAGTTATCTTGCAGATATCAGATTTGAGGAAGACTTTATCTGGTAAATGACCTCAGTCGTCCGAAAGGACGCCAGGTGCTGATGCAAAACAACGGTTAAATTCTGCGCCAAAGAAAGCTGGAGAGAGTGTGTTCCTCTTTTTCCACAAGCTCCAAATGAATCATTCGTATCGACTTTTGTACGTATTCGTCCTCAGTGACTTCGTTCGTGAAGCTGTTTTCCAGTATGGGGTACTGTTTGTCTACACTCGTAAGGTAGGACAGAGGGATGGAGCAGTTATAAGTTTTTAGGCAGAAAGTGCTCCCCAATATGGTTAATCTAGTATTTCAGTTTGCCAGCACTGGAACGTAGGTCACGCTTAAATGGTTCCACCATTATCCGTCTGATTAGGTTACATTAAATAAACCGTTTTTCGTTCGGTACATATCCGTGGGCCAGCCGGGCTGCAACCCTGCTAGCACATATTAGGGATTGATTAGGGATGAATTACAGCGGTTTGGGAATAAAATACGTTCTGCGTTTGATTTGTGTGAGAATTAGGAATGAAGTACATCAATCGTGAGTTCAAATACGTCTGAGAAACCAGCATAATTCGACCCGAGTTAAATGCTCCCGGAACAATTTCGTCATCATAATATGTCAACATAAATGCATAAGAAGCCGCTCACCGTACACGGGTGTATTTTGTTTAGCCAAACAGAAATGCACGACGCGTTCAGCTTCGTCATGTTTGAAATGAAGCCAGCTTCTTTTGTGAGGTCACTACGCTCGCTGGCATTTATTTGCCTTAATTCAAGATGTCTCACCATCAACTGACTGAACAAAACGTGAGTTCACATTAAAGAAAGCATGTTACTTTCAGTGGGGTTTGGAATTATTAGTCAGCCGTTCCACCATTTACCGTCGCTTTCGCCGCGCTGCGGGAAATTTCTGCGCCCGCATTTTTACCGGTGTGCAGAATTTTGTGGAATATCTTGTACTCAGAATGTTTCTAAATACCACCTTCATATAACCCACAATGATAGATGCCCCGGAGCACGCAGATCATCCTGGAATGATGAGGCAAGCCCCTGATGCAAACGATGTTGAGTCCCCATTGCCAAGCAATGTTATCGAGAGGCCTTGATACTGGGTTGGGGAAATCATACGTTTCGAGGCTTCCGGCTTGAAGGTCATTCAAAAGGGAAAACGGTTCATTTAGCGCGAATCCTGGATTTTAAATATTTTGGAAATTTTAAAATCGGAATTCCAGGCGTACTAACTACAGTAGAGGGTTGATGTAAAAATTGAAATACATTGAATGGGCGCCAACTGCACTAGTTTTGTGATGAAAAATTTCTCTCCATTTTCGTGAAAACAACCCGTTATTGGCGTTAGCTAACTTTTCAAGTCTTATAAATGTGATCATTACCATTTTCGAGATGCAGTACTATCTGCGAGAGAAAGTGTTCTATTCTGCGGCGTTTTAAAGATATGGTCGTGGTCCTCGGTGTCAGTTGAGTGCTAGCCTCATCAACAGAGCCGATGTATTCCACATACGTCGTCGTACGCCGGAGGGAGGAACGGTTAGGCCTACTGCTGTAGCATCTTGCGTGTTTTGGAGAGAGCAGTTTTGGGCTGAGCATGGTAAGTCTCATACCGATTTGTTAAGAATTATATCATGTACGTCGACATTATTGCACGCGTTTATCATTTCGATTCATATGTACTGCATCCACTGTAGTAGCTACTCCATCCAGTTGACTTGAGCTATGATCAACGCCTAAGTATGCATTCTGCGTTCAAGCTAAAGCTGTGATCAACGCTGTTAAGAAGAACACGGCAGAAATCAGACTAAACTTGTGTTGGATCCGTTCAATATACGTGATGGAGATCTTCGTCAGTTCGAGCGAAAATAAGATAGCATACTGACAGCCGTCAGTGAATTCTGCAGCCGGCGAAAACAGCGACCAACAGTCATCGAACTGATAAGTATCTACTGTCCGACGATAGAAGGGTGGTAGCTGAAGCGGTAGAAGTGGGAATCGATATTTTCGTCGGATAAATAACGAGCATCAAAGCTGGTCATTATCCGTCGGATAAGTGAGCATTGACTCGCGTACACATGGCAAGCTACAAAACAATACGCACCTTTTTAATGATAAAGTGGGACTTATTATCCATGTTTACACCATACCGTAGGTAGAACCAACCACGTGATAACGTAGACCGTTTTCCACCAGAAATACTATCAGGGAAACAGGTTGAATATATTATTCTAATGTGTAACTAAGCAACAACCGTGGCGACATAGTTTTCATTAGGAATTACTGTGATATTTCGTGTACAATACGATGTGAACACAACGTGGTCGAAAATTGCAAATTCTATTATATCTCCAAAACCACGCGCAATTGAGCGTTTCTGTAAGATAGGAAGATGTATTCCACCACGAAGATCTCAATGGAAGCAGTTTTAGAACGTAAAATCGATTAGGAAAGCCAACATTATGCTTTTATCGAAAAAAATGGCGGCACATTTGTTTTGAACAAAAGTGCGAATATGGACAATTTTCAGGTACGGCTGATTTTCTCATTGCGACACCACCATTATACTCGATGAATTTCATATATTTGTCCCGTAATATGCATTTTAATATTTCATGAAAAATGTGGAAAGTATCTTTTCGCGCCTAAATGGCCGTTTTCAACTCGTTTCGGCTTGAAACACCATACCGGAGAACTACACAATTGCCGAACCCGATTATTGGAACAGTCACCATTATTGTTACACAGTTCTTTGATATGAAACCCGCCTTGTGATTTATGTACTCGGAGGTGGAGTTCTGCAACCTGCGCATCAATACAGATCAAGCAAAATTTTGGTTCCGCTTCCTAAGGAGGTCACAATGCAAGTACGCCTTGTTCAAAGAGCACGTCACACACCTCCCCGCTGTTTTTGATTGTTTTGCCTAAAGATATAAAGAGGGATACTCATAAGTGTCTTCGGGGTTAGTTCACTGGATTCCTTTGGAAACTATATCGGATGAACGGACATCAAGCATTTGCAAGGTAGAACTGACCTTACCCCGAACTTCCGAGGTTTTCCTTAAAGAGATTTGGCTCCACTGGTTGTTTTAGGTATTACAAAACTGGCACGAACGGCTCGAGGTTAAATGATCTCAGTTGTGACGCACATCACGACGCTCACCGAAAGGTCAAAGTTTGCCAGACAGGACATATGAGTGAACCGAACAACAACCCTGGAAAGATGTCATTGGGTGACCTACACAGTCGTCAGTCGAGGCCGAAGCCGAGCCAATGAAGCCAGCTGCGTTGATTTCATATGTAATGCCCTAGTGACAGTGGGCGAAAACTTTTGCCGTGCCTCATTACTGAGTCCTTTGCTTGAGGTCGCATTAACCAGCGTTACAACAAAAACATTCTTTTTGTTAACCTCAAATCAATTTTGGCACAATCAGTCGATAAGGTCGACCGTGTTTGAGCTTCACATGCCTCAACAGTCGGTCAAATTGGTTGATTTATTGGAGTCGCGATCGTAAGCCAGTAGTTAAACTAAGCAGATTTACACTTTAGCGACGCAGGGTTCGGGACCATAATCGGCTAATCTTGCTTGGCTTGGGGTGTCTGCGCCGAACCTACTGTATCCCAACACTAACCACAATCATTTTTGGCATCCGTAACAAGTTAGAAAACTCGATCGGCAAAGCCGATAACCTTACGGTTTCGGGCAAAACAATAAAAAGACGGCCAGTTCTGCGGACTGCTCGTGTGGTTTTCATCGCGACCAGCCTTTTTACTTTCTAGAAGGTCACACATCTAATATTCCCTATTTCACAGTCAGGGTGACTGTTCCTGAGGTAAGTGGGCTGAGCAGATCAATTACATCGAGGTTGCGCACCGACAAATGGACATTATGAACTTTCGCATAGTCAACGTAGGTTCCCGTAGATATTCAATCTGGGTTTCCACGGTCACTGGTGTCCAAGTGGCGGCAACCGGCGTCATCCTCCTGTAGCACTCCGGCCCTCGCGTAGACTTCAACCGGCTCTGCTTGGTTGACCAAACAGTAAAGCTTATCGCCGTCAGATTGCTGACCCACGGTTAGCGCCAAAAATACCCCTCCTATTCACCGACTATTCCCTCCACAAACCAAGACACTGACTGGAATGAGTCCTGGGCCTAAGGTGCCCAAAGTTCTTCACAGTGTTAGGGGCAATGTCCAAAGGTTCGAGGAAACAGAAGAGGTTGGACAAACAAATCCATCTCCATCTTTCAGTAGGCATTTCCCTCCATTATCTGGAGCTATCGTACGTGCCAACCGCAGGCCCAAAACACCTGAACAGGTCTCCAAACGAGCACAGAAACC
>JTDE01003390.1:62235-83277 GCA_014338405.1 Paragonimus skrjabini miyazakii | reverse complement strand
TGATGAATCACCGAAAACAAGCTTGTTCGCTACACGTTCTTCTAATGTCTAAACCGGGTATTTTCCTGCAACTTAAACATGCCATAAGTCTGCCAATCATTTCGTGGGAACATTGCATTTCAATCAGACAGTGCACCATCTGCAAGCATTTGCCGCCAGCAAATCAGGCATATTCAGAAACGCACTGTAAACGTTTCTGGCAATCATCATTCACCCCTGGGAGTAAGCTGAAGCTTCAAGCCGAAATCAGGTTTTCTCAGAGCTCAGTGATGACTTCACTAATAAAGCACTCTCAGGTTTTTGCAGTCGATTAATAATTTTGTACACAGGCAAATCTTTTGTCGACACCAAAAAGTCTATATCATACCTTGCTTATCATATTGCTACCTATACTGGTGTTTGTCATACGAGGAGTACTGTGGAGAACGATAGTAGACATTTACGAAAATTTGGCAATCGCTTGTTCAGGTGACATTCTCAAGTGGATTCTAGAACAGAGAACGTAAACCAATAACCCAAACGAAATGTATTACAATGCGCAATTATCTACACAAGTATGCTAATTCTAGGGTAACCAATTCCCGCGCGGTTGTGGGCAGGATTACTTGTTTAATACTCAACATAATAATTAACAATAATTGGTTCCTGCTAACATACTCACCACATGGCAAGAGGCGCCGACTTCACGCAGTTCGTAGGTGTTGCCTTTTGTCCGCACAGTCCAAATAGTATTTGGGTGGTGATCTACGCAGATAGAGTCTGTACCAAATGACTCCAAAACAGGGTTAAACCGTCCATCTAAAGAGATATAATTCACTTCTATAAAATGCTTGCGCAGCTGACACTGACCAAATGAGAAATATTGTGGAGAACTTGTAACTCTCATTTTGAAATCTATCAAGGACTAGGCATAAAAACAATTACAAAGAGGGCTATCGCTGATCACGGATGCACACTTTAGAGTCAACAGACAATCCTTTCTGTCGCTACGAAAATGATACTGATACAAAAGATTTGAAACCTTGTTTAACGTATGAGTTAATAAAAATATTCTGTTTTGCTTCTAAAAGTTTGGGGCTTCCAACCGGCTAGAGGACAAATGAACTGGCATACTATGTGTGCACAGAATGAGGTGAATCCAAGAATGAAGCAACACTGAGCAAGTTACTCACAAATAATTTCATGTGAGTGATTACAAGGAAGGTGATACCAATAATTAGCAAGGTTTTGGCAGCGATTTGCCCTCACAAAACAGAAATGAGACGTTCACCATGGAAAAGTGAGTCAAAATAAAATCACCCAGCTCTTATTCTATAAAGCCTGTACTGTAAGCTGAATTTGGCTGGATGTGGTGCACGCGATTTACATGAACAGTTTACTTGCGTACTAAACCTGCGGTTCACAGCCGTGAGTGAGCAAAACGTTCGTAATATGTTTTGGTCGAAGTACAGAATGTACTGGACGAATGCCATTGAGTTAACTGTTAAGCGATGATAGAAAATCTTTGAAAACTATATGTCCTTCCCCTCAAACAGAGAATTCTGATGTAACTAGGGTGATTCTACGGCGTAAATAATTAACAGTTATGTGTAAAGCACTGATTGTTTTTGTTTGGTCAACGTGGCTTCGAGTATACTTACAAGGGTTAACATCTGTTGCAAGAGGAAGTGCCTAGAATTGCCAATACGAAGATTACATGGGCAAATAAGCGCATGCTTAGCCAAATGCTGCCTGTGCAGTGTGAGGCCAAGATATAACGAACCCAAGACGGATTTTATTAGAACTGTCTTCAATCCGGTCACTTCACACATTGCGCCTCTGAAAATTTAGAACTTCCGCTTAATAATCCCAATATGACTAGACTGACAACTTTATACATGGACGCCTCAGTTATATAGATGTGTGAATTTATTAAGACTTAATAGCTAATTTCAGTATAATCCAGAATGTTTTGTTCTTTCTAGATTTCTTATTGATGATCTCTTGTGAACTTTTTGATAGTTTACAAACTCGGGCTTAGTCTAAGGGCTCGGGAAAAACAATGAAAAGCCTGGATCACACAGTCGACATAAACGCCAGTTAGTTCAAATGCAACCTGGTGAATATTGCACATGGGTGTTTGTCACCACCAACCCCGCAGCAATCCTGTTTGATATCCTAACACTACCATGCGTGCAAGCGTTTAAGAAAAATGAACGACTTTAGGTTCCTGACCCCGGGATCATTTCTCTGACAAAGTAATTATACACATGGTACAGTATGAAAAAACGATTCCGGTAACTCAATGCAAACGAAAACATACCAAAGAATAAGTTGTTTCTAGAGAATAGGTTTACGAAGAATGTGTAATAATGTGGCTTTATTGATCCATTAGCGAAACCCAATAAGGAGTGTTGAAACCAAGTGGAAGTCAAAGGCCACGTATGACAGGCGCGCTTTGGACGAACAAAGATGTTGACCATTCAATCCTATTATAACCGTAGACAGTTTCCTTTACTACCAGCTTGTATGGTGGTTCGTTGAGGTGCTCGAACTGTTTAGAAAAGCATCACCAATGCAGTGCATTTATGATTTATCTCAGTTAGTTAATTTTCTGGCAAAGTACAAAACAATGTATTCTGTGGATTTTATTTCACTTCATGGTATCCAACCAACTGTTTCTCCTAACTATCCCGAGGATCTAATTTTCCTATGGAGAGCCTGCTTTTAAACAAATTAATATTATAACTGTGGGAACTCCATTCAGCCCAGCATGATGGAGTTTTTCTTGGAGTACTTCAAACAAAAATCTAGGCTGCTACTTCCTTGGTTATTTTGTATAGAACGTATTCTGAGGGTATTTCGGTTTTTTCGACCGTAAGAATTCTTTCGATTTTTTAACCCTTTGAGCTTAGTGCACTAAAATTTATCTGCAACCATCGAGTGAGTTAAACAATAACCTGACATTTCCGCTTGTTTTACTTACGAAGTCTCATTTCTACAGGCTGAAATTTTGGATTAATCGCATTCTTGATTTATAACCTTAGCTTAACCAAGGCATCAGTTACCATAGCCCAATGAATGTACACTTATGTTCCCCCGACACAATCATAGGAGCGCTTAACAACTGCCCCGTTTGCTGGCGGATACTTGGGGAAACCTATGTCCGTTCAAAGCAAAAATGTCGAAAAAACTTGCAGTCCTAAGAGTACAGTAAAAGACGTGCACATCAAATTACATTTATTGGGAGACTAGTTGTTCACTATGGCACGTTATTCGATTCTCTCTGCTGTGAATTGCACATAATCTGCAACCGAATTGTGGCTGTTGTCATCAACTCAGGCAACTGGCTATGAAAGTGATGCACCAAAACATTTTGCCCCACATTCCGTTTGTCAGTTTACACACAGCTGTAGTGACAGTTACACAAACAGAAAGGACCGGTGATTAAGTCATCAAATAGCCGAATAGTGTTCAAAATGGTTGTTTTGTTTTCCTACGCAAACGAACAGCCAACTGAACAACCAAGCGGCGAATACATCGTCACCAGTTGCTAGGCGCATCTTGGAGAGTGGCCACAATATCGACGGGATCACTTTGTTCGCCATATTGCCCCGGTACCCGCAACCCCAACTTTCCAGCTAGCAGTGAAGCTGAGTTGATTGAACAGATATATTCAGTACTGTATGCACAGAAGTTAGCGACACATGCCATCCATTTCCCATGATAGCAGTCTTTCAAAAACAGTGGTCGTCAAGCCCGTCTTTTATACAGCCTGATTGTATTTTATAGGCAGCTTAAGAGGTAAATCGCACTGTTGAATTCCGCAACGTCTGTCTTTCAGCTATTTTGATGAACTGGACCAGTGGAATGCAATGCTTTACAAATACATGACAACTGTAACGCATGCTGAGCAGCCAGATACAAAAACTTCGGGTTAGGGTTGTGAGGGTGGCTGTATACCGTTGGAAGCAGTAACGGAGCTTTAGACGGTTTTGCAGATCAGTAGTCTGTTTATACACTAGCGAGCCTATATCATTTCCACCGTTGCTGTTTGCAGTTAGTATTCTTAACAAGGAGTTAATTTATACGCCAAGTTTTTCGATCGCAGGGTGATTGTTTAAAGTATCTCTCTTGTTTGGTAACACGTGGTTTGTATATGAGAAGACATCAAGTGCTTCCTTTCGTCACAAACCTTCCTCAGCAATGCACATTAACTGTTTCCCGAGCTGAAGATAGCCGTTAATTGAACCAACATCATTTCACAAGATTGATTGCCTACGTTAAGCTCAACAACTTTGTGCATAGGCAAACGTACTCTTGATTACTGGTGGATTTCTGCATCTTTATTATATCGATGACTTAATGCATGGCGTGATCCGAAGTGACCTCATCAGACAGTGCAAGTCGACTTCATCGATCGCAAACCCTCTGCTGAAGACCGGTTAGGTAGTCAACATGACAAACGTTTTCCGTGTGTTGATGCGTCACCACAAGCCGGTCATCCTTGAACCACCTGAAGCGCTATTTGACTAGCGCAGCAAGGTGGACATTTGTAGGCAACAACTAATGACTTTGAAGCATCGTTTCTCCCAGTACTGACGTGTGGCAGACCAATGTATGCTTTGTGAGATTAATTCGTTCATTTTCCTTGTGCTTCACGGCTGTTATAAGCAGTAAAGGAAAAGAGTATTGACTTTTGTAAGGTATGTCCTTTGTTTTCGTTCAACAAATACACTACTTATAATGAGATGTCTCAAATTAGACACTATACTGTTTGTGTGGACTTATTCAAATAAAAATCCAACTTCTAACTTGCAGCCGCATTTGTAATTAAACACAGTTCTTGACGAGAAACCTGTTCGTTGTTTGCGTTTAAGAACTGTATATCTGCACTGTTTCATGTGAACTCTAAAAGGGTATGCTATGAAAAAACAGATTAGGCTGGTGGGTAGATGTAATTTGTGAATGTTTTAGTGTATTCTTTTAAAAGGCACGTAGCTTATTGACTTGGTAATCGGTTCAAAGTTTGTTCTTGACTTTTTTACTAAAATCAAGTAGACTTTCTTTGCCAAACGGCATTTGTTGAAAGATTGTTGAACTGTGGTTTTGTTGTGATCGAAAAGCTTTAAAAATAATTGCGACGTCATAGGTGACCGCAATAATCACTATCCATGGTTAGAAAAATGCAATTATGCATTCTTTCGTCAATCTACTTGCTGTCTACGATGATTATCTTTTTGAATATAGCTGTTCAATTTTCTCATTAACATCAACATATTGAGTCAAAAAGTAATCAGTAAATATGCTGTAGTCTCTAGTAAACCGACATGATGCGTTAAAATGGTTAAAGCAAAGTTAGATGTAACGATGAAGTAGTATGGTAAAAACTACAGATTTTGAGATTGTTCGTTAGGTGGCACAAAACCGGCAACTACGAGTAGGATAAATGGAACGTTTTAACTAAATGGTAGTATAACAGTTAACTCGATGGCGGTACTCAACCACAGGCTTATGATATAGATTTGTCTATTTATGGACTATAGAAAACGAGTGTACTCTGATTACTTACCCAATGTTTTCTTGCTTATATCCAGTTGACAGTTTTGACTTATGCGAAACCATGAATACAGACTCGTAGAATCCTTTTTAGCGCGGAAAAGAAATGCAATATTTTAGGTGTGAAGTTTAACTGAACACGACTTTACGTTTGTGTAATGCATAAACATTATCCAATTTGTATAAATCGTCTAATTTAGCATGAAACCAAACTCCCTGTCAAACTTTCTTTTGCTATTAGCTATCGAAACTGTTCGCATATTCCAATATACGACTCTGTATTCGCGTACCTTAAAAAAGTTTTTTTGTCCTGATTTCGTGTAAATCGCTAGTTTAATTACATATCCTTAATTACGTTAACAGAATTGAAACAAAATCGAATACCAATATGATACACCAAGAATTCCGCAATTAGTGCTGTAAGAAACACGAACGAACGCCAGACTGACGTTTTGGCATAAGCTTAGAAACACATCCATTAATTACCGATTGTACTGCTAGCATACGCTGTCAATCTAACTGAGTTAGGAACGATGCTCAAAATAGATTAAAAATAGTTAAAGGTATAAGTCAGCACAGTTCCCAAATAGATTAGTGCAAAAAGAGAAGGATTAATAAATATGAAAGACGC
The DNA here is from genome assembly GCA_014338405.1 of Paragonimus skrjabini miyazakii. NCBI lineage: Eukaryota > Metazoa > Platyhelminthes > Trematoda > Plagiorchiida > Troglotrematidae > Paragonimus > Paragonimus skrjabini miyazakii. Next base: position 77,108 of record JTDE01003390.1, on the reverse strand, counting down.
AACTTAGTATACCAAAACTTTGTTACTGGTAGTATTACCACATAGTGACTGGAATAAACTTTTCTTTAGATAACTAGCTGATATACCTAAAAGATCGTGAGACACTTTAACATGTATAACCTTCTACGAAAGGGAATAAAGATACAGTGGTTCGAACCAATGTCTCATCATATTGTCAAGGTGAATCAAAACTGAGGTCACCAGCATGAATGACCTGATGTACAGTTGAATTACACAACTGCTGCTCCTTATCCACTAAACACTTGTGTGGTTGAATAATATGCGGTAGCGGTAGATCGCTTACTGACATGCGTACCAGCACATCCGACAATATCTACGGTTTATCAACGGCCCTGTAGTACATTGTCTAAAATTAACGGATGTTTCCCAAACTTTCACATCTGGTGACCTAACCTGACTTGATTAATACTATAAATACAAAGAGTACACCAAATAAGCGATAGCGTGAGGCAGTTCTTAGCCGCTGGTCAGGTTTCACAAATGTAGATTAGACACAATACACAAGACTTTGTGTTGTGTCGATCGACTGATACTGTGTGATTTAAATTCGAATAACCATTCTATAAAAATGTACCAACAGCTCTTAAATGAAAGTACCGGTAGCAGATATTTTCATAATTTCGAAGCAGCACATAAGAGTGTTGCTGTTCTATGTTTGTTGGTTAACCGAGCGCCATGTGACTGTAATCACGCGAGAAACCAGATATCGGTTGCTTATTTGTGAGCATCATTATGCTGTCTCCTCGTGTTCATACTTTCGAACTTATCCAAAAAAGTGATCTATATGTTGGAAATGAGGCTGATTTTCTGAGATGTACTAAAATCTGGATAACTGTAGAGATAGCTCCTCGGTGGCGCCTCAAATGTATTTATGTTTTGAGTTAAAAATGTAAGATTCGTTATTTATTTGCTTTTACAGCCATATATTTAACCGTAATTTTTTCGAAAACCCGCTGAACTGGAGGCAAAAGTCATCTACTGGGGTTCCAGGGCTGCTCTATTTTCAAGTTATGCCTAGATTATGTGTGTTGTATGGTAGGCAGTTTCGTTGTGAGTGGTATACTACTCACAAGTAGTATATTATCCACAGGCGACATTCAGGAACAAAAGAGCAAGCTCCGAACGCCAGGAAGACGACGGACAAGAAGAGACTATCGGAATAGTGTGTACGCATTATGGCAGAAGTTCCATCAAGGCGAATGATAATGCAAATGAGTGCACGCGTTAGTGGTTTGATTTTTGACATGACCTATACGGGAGTTTGCGCAATAAACAAATTCTCAGGCCAAGCGTCCTTTGCGGTCACAATATGTTGATATCACGAAGTCTCAGACATGCCTCATAATGTGTCAGGCCCAAAAGCCAATTTCGAAGCAAAAAGTTATAACCCTACATCAACAGCATTTAATTTTATCATTACATCCGAATCTCCGTGCGATTCCCGTTCGTTTGTGATCTCATAATTAGCCTGTTCAGCCAAATTTAGCTGTGTTAATGACACAACAGTGCAATGTGTTCTGAGATACGTAGTTTCCAACAAAGATACGGACTTAAGCATATAATGTATATATGTGGGGGGCTTTATTAACGCACGTGTTGTGCACTTAGTCATGTTAGTCATGTTTCTTGTATGATACGAACATTTGTGTTCTTTCATTAAATATTAACGTATGCATACATCGGCGTTACCGAATATGGAATCCATTTTAGTTGCACGTACTAATACACGAATGACTAGTGTTTGTGTAGTCAGGTATGAAAATAGGTATAGGTTTAAGCTAAATTCTTGATGTTCTTGATATTTTAAACACACCTATATATTTTTGGATAAAACAGCTGAAGTATGGTAATGTAGTGAGGAAGAGCGATTGTACTGTACTACTCATACCACTGCTATTCAGTAACGAGGCCATAGCATATATTTTGACATTGAAGTGACCGCTGTAAAAATACAAGGAGAAACATCGAAGTGCAGCATCGCATGAAATGATTCTCGGTACGTAACGAAACGTTATGGAACTGAGCATTGGCGTCTGTGGCAACCGTGACGTTCTGGGCCGATGACCGTAGGCAGATGAGTGTTTTTCTTTGTAGTCGTGTTGAAACACATAACCCAGCTGTTGCTTTCCTTAATAAATATCCCTTGCACCTTCCACAATCTTGGCTGACAACAGTATTAACTAATATCTAACAGTTATATTTTTACTATTTTCACAGCATTCTTGTCTGTGTGTAAGGTCAGCCTGCAGTAATTGATGAAAATTTGATGCCATATAAAGCTGAACTTTTTATCATTAATTAGTAAAGCACACGGAAGTAAGTGTTAAAAGTTACCCCAATGTAGTTGGTTAATTCCATTTGAAAAAACAAACGATTTTGTAAAGTTTCAATCAAAACATTTGAGTCTTTTCTAGGTATGAGACAACAAGAATGCCTAGGCGGTTAGCGAGACATCGGCCTACTTGGGTACACTGAAAGACCGCGGTTCGACCGTTGTACAAGCGTGCCGGTGACCAGTACGTCTCGGCCGCACCATGAGCTTCCGTACGTTACCAGTAAATTCGATAGGCTCAGTACAGTTCTGAGTGTCATGAGACTCTGTGGACGATACAGGGCAACACAAACTGCTTGAGTACGTTAATTAGGTTACTAAACATACATTTTTACCTGCAGACGAACGTACATTTGTCTGAATTCATCTTTGATGACAGTGATTTTGTTGTTCGCACGATTTTGACTTTGTTTTAGCCCGCTTCTTATTCCTCTTACACTTAAATGTCATAATTTCAACCGATATTCGAAAATGCCTGGACGAAATTCAGTTGAGTTCCCTCGCAGACAATTAACTGTTGTGTTAGTTGATGGTCCATACTTGAGTGGCTATTATCTACCGTGTATTGTTTGTAAGATATTAGAAAGTAACTTCAGTAATGGTGGTCAAATTAAATAAAACACCAGTAGAAACTTAACTGGATTTTACCACAGGTCAGAAACACTTTCTCCCAAACAAAGCTATCATCCTAATATTTGTCATTCTATTTTATGAAAAGTCGTAGGAGGCAGCATATCTATCAGGTCAATGACCTAATGAATGACCGAATTGTCAACAACATATGGTCAGGAGAGACGCTGTTTGGTATTTTTATTATACGTTTCCGGATCATTTACAAGCTGAAACCCAAAAATAATACACATGGCAATGATTGTTTCCCACTTCCTGTATGACAGTAAAACTTGGATGCTACTTCAAAGAAAATTGTGTATGAACCACTTTAGGTCAGTGTTCAAAGCTCACGCTGTGCAGCTGTTGGTTAGACTAGCTTAAATCTGCAGACTAGTTCCATAAAGAATAAGTTTATGAACAATTCACAAGCGGATTGAAGGACAGGGGCACAATCCGGTCAACAAAAGTCATAATGTCGAAATTCTACTGAACTTAATATTAAATGTTGTGCTATAGATCTTTGGCTACGAGAGGTTGCTGGCGTAGAATGAACCACAAACAGCGACAGATCTACGGCCATCTAGCCAAGTGAACAATACACTAAGGAACTGTGGATGCGCTGTGTGACAGCTACTTGACTGTGTAGTACAAATGGTCCCATATGCTCTGGCTCATCGTGTCTTGTTGGTTGCCAAGGCTTATCAAATAAACCGTTGACTATGGGAAGACAATCACGTTGGCTACAAGTTAATCAACTTCAATATATCTTTTTCACTTACATTACTCGGCTGCCGCCAGAATGATCGACGGAATACCGTTTTCTTTTTTGAAAACTGAAACGTGCCTATCTAACACCCCTATATGCTTCGGTACTATTGCCGAACTACATTCCAAGGATATTTAATTTCCAGATCGAAATTTTGAGTCCAAAGTTTCATTATGCTCGCTGGTTGAAATTAACATCCCACCTTCACTTGAACTCCTTATTTAAAAAACGTCTGTCTTTCAACTTCTCACTTGGTAATTTTATACACTTTCTTTTGTAAGTTCATAACGTTATGGGCACATGAACGTCACGTGTAGTTAGTTATTGGGTGGAGGCAATTTTGCTTTCAAAGAGGTATTCTGTTTACCGTTTGGTAATTCAACTTGCTGGTGCTTACTGAATGTCCGTTGTTACTGTGTTGTTCAAGGTCGTCGTTTAAAAATGAATTGCCCCATTTTACAAGTTACCCACCGACGGTATCAAGGGGGCGTGGGGAAAACTTCTCGCGCGTTATTTAACTAGTGCAGTCTATCTGCTAAAAAGTTTCATTCTTAGAGACGCTTCACAAAAGATGTATGCCCATAAATGATCAAAGAAAGTATTGTAAAATCTCTTGAGGTTATTATGACTATGTGTGAATTAACGTGCATACCAAGTGCGGCTTGTTGTTTCACGAAATTGCTTAGGTACTTATACGTGTGTAAGGCAGAAAAATAAACAAATCGTCACCCGTTAAATAGGCTATACCCAAAGACCTATGCTATAGAATTCACCGTCAATTGTGGACAACCATCAGAAAATCCCGTATCACCAGTAAAAAGTAATTGTCGTAGATGGATATTGTTACTCGGTGAACGCAGAGTATGTGCTGAGGGATGCAGCCACTGCACGGGTTTTATCTGACAGTATGAGAAACCGTTGTATTCAGGCTTGCAAGCAGGTTTGGTTTGCTGGTTCCAGTCACAAAATGGTTTCAATGGAAGCTGCCTGAAACGTGAAAGCAATACGTTGGAGAAACAATAAGCCTTATATTCATACTTAGCTTGCGGGAGTACAACTTCATAAATAGAAACACAGTGTATTTTTCACAAATTTGCGGAAGAATAATATGTACGGCTTCTTAACTGTCATTCAGTGATCCGCCTCCTATCACATATCGGAAACGGATCCAGTAAAAGCCGTTAAAATTTTTAAACCTTTCTTTGGATAATGCACACTTTTATACATTAAATTGATATCCCTGGTGGTACATATTCTAGGAGAGATCTGCATATGACGGAGTTCATTTGGGTATAGTTTTCCGGGACGAACGGTATGTACGGTTCTCCGAAAATTTGTTGGTTCCTATACTGCTGCGAACAAATGGTTGTAATTCAGTAGATCCGTCAACATTATCCAAAATACGTGTGTTCTCCAGTGGTTTCGACAACAGGTTAGATTATCCAGGGAAGTTGTGATTCTCGTTGTTCTCACCAATTGTGTACAATATTATAAAAAACACGCCGCTAGATTATGAAAACGCGAAAAGCTTACGTGTACACCATGACGAAAATAGAGAAAAAAGGCACCATGTGAGGAAATTTTGGTATGTCGAATTTTAGTGCACTACTGTCCACAAACCGGTAAAATTCAGAATATCATAACAAATCTTCGTTATTCACCGAGTTTTGAAGGATAGGTGCAACAAACTTCTCGGTTCAGTTTAGTCGGATTGTATACTTTCAAGGAATAAGTATTGTGTTGTCAGTTAACTTGTCGTTTTGATTTGCCTCCGACAAACGTCGTATGACAGTAGAACTTTCATCGCTACATTGTTCTTTTTGTACACTCTTCACTTAGACGGTTTACCTAAATATTCGACATTTCGATATACTTTTTGAGTATGTGGTTCACAGACGTTTTCAAATGTATTTACGTCCAGACTGCAAGGTGGCCATTCTCAAAGTTTAATTCCATGGTAAAGTATTCGTACATCTGATGTAAACAGTATGTTGAGTGTTATGTTATCTTGTTGAATAACAGCAATCTCATATTATTTGTCTCCGTAATTGGCAGATGAAACCGTTTCATTATGGTAATGATCAACATAAACGGGTAAGTGAACAATGTCAAAAGTTTGAGGAATATGACCTTCTAAAGTGTATATTAGTCCAGTGTTATAGATAACACCGTAAAATGCATGAGTTTAAAAAATGATGTTTAAGCCACGCCCAGCACCGCTACATTTGGTATTGGTTCAGCAACAATACCTTCTTCACACTATTATAAGCTATCAAACGAGGCTTTATTAATGTCGAATGTACAATTCCTGTCATTAGTTGAAACTCACGATTGAGTTTAAACACTTTTGTTCAAATGTTTCTGTTCGTGGATTATCGGATGATTGGACGTTCTGAATAACATTTCGTTACTTCATTTGTTATTATTATCACGCGATGTGGTGCAGACCAGGCATCCATGTGTTGCGTTTTTCCTGATCCACACAGTGCTGACATGAGTTGCCTATTGTTCAACTTCATTTGTACAAATTCGTGGGCACTTAAGTAATACCTTGGTTAGATCACAGCGGGCTGCAATGGGAAGAGTCAAAGGCTTTGCAACTTTTAGACCCTCATGGAGAGCTTTTGTTAAGCGATTCACGTCAGAAAGTTAAATGTGCACAAGCCTTTTCAATGGCATTCATCAAATCACTCGCGTCGGTGTACTTGATGCGCAGAGCGTAGAAAAGTTGTGAGCAAGACGGATAAGTTTGTATCCTGTGAGATCACAACGTGAACAGCCCAGGTGTGAATGCGACTGAATAGATATTGTTTGCGCGTATCCGTATACGAGTAGACTACTAGGATAGGATGTGTGACGAGAGTAGGGTAAGCCGTTCTGTCCTGGTGTCCTTGTAACCCAGCCAGCCGACCTCGCCATATTAGTGACACATCTAACCCATACGGTTGGCTAATCGCCAGTGATGTATGTCTGATCAACATAGCTTTAACCAGTAGACGTCCTTATGGTTACTAAAACCACTTTCTCAGAGAGTTGCACGGTCTAAAATGAGAATGCTGTTGAAAATATGTGTAGCAGTTAATAGGCATTGTTGGGAAGCTTCCCATCCCACCTTATGTATTCTTCGATGCTTGCTTCCAGCCGGTGTGAAGCCTGTCCATCATAGAAGACTTGTCAATTCTTGCACCTGAATCGACACACGTAGTCCAACCGCCCCAGAAAGGATCGTTTGTCCTTCAGGTAAGACAACCTACTCTCTCTATTGCATGATAAATAGCTCACTGACAGTGTGAAAACTTCAGGGAATATAACTATTTTTGTTTTAACTCGCCGTAGCTTGACTTAAAAAACTACATAATTAGCATCAACAAAGCGTTTATGGTTTAAAAGCAAAATCTCTGTTCCTTCTCCTCGTTTGTCGAGTCACTACTTGTTGAATTGTCTGGAAATATAAAAGTGTCAATTGGATCTCTGTCCCAACATTACTGCTAGTATAAGTGTTCCTTACTGGTCGATTAACTGGCCGAGTAAGGTCGGTCAACCGAATTTAATGATGGTTGCGATTGTGGTCCGATCAAAAGTATTGCGTGCCCGCTGGGAGTCGTGAACATGGAGCACGTCTAACTTAATCATTTATTTCCTGGGCAATACTATTTTGATGCGCTCTTAGTTGAAGCAGATTCAAGAAAGTTCCGACGGCTTGTCCAATGATAAATAAGTCGTCATTTACCTGAAGCAGAATAACCTAGAACTTGATGCTCGAAACCATGCTTAAACGAAACATAACACAAAATTCTTTGACCTCGGGATTTTTCGGTTGGGTTTATTTTAGCAGAGTTTGAGGTGATTGCTCAGATTCCACTGCTCCGAATAAGTGTGGTAATATTTTTGAATAGTCGCTTGCCGGGTTGTGCTGATAAATAGATAATTAAGTGAGTAACTTTTGAAGATACACTACAAATAGTGTCATTCCGGCAGAGAACAACGAAACATTTAATTTCTGCCAATCTGTGCCCTAGAAAATCCTACCAACAACCTGAGAAAAATGTTTGAGAAGGATAATTAACCACCTTTGAAGCAAAAACTTACTTTTCGCGCTGTTGTTCCATGTATTCGTAACAGGATTTTGTCACAAATGTTTCCCCCGCATTTTTCCCCCATCTGGTATTTTTTACGTGAGCATAGCTCACGTCGTACCAGCTAAAATAAAAACAAGCGTAGGATCTCACAGTGGATTACATAAAACATCAGTAACCTGACAGATTCGTGTTAACATTACAAGTTTAATAACTGCCATCTGAATCGATCGCGTTGTGACTACACGATTCGTTCTATGCGGTTAATTTTACTAACTACTGATAATCATTTAAAAAGCTTAGCACCACTGGCAGGTGCTTACAGCATTTGCGTTTAGGACGTTTCCTTCATAGCCGATCTGTTTGTGCATTTAGTACGTTTCATCAGAATCAGAAGTTGATTTGCTTATCAAAGGTGCTCAGAGACGGGCCACTAGAAGAATTATGATGCTCAGGAAAATCACTTGCTCGAAAAGACCGGCAGAATTGGGTCGGTTTCAAGTAACTTACAAACATCTCAGGAGAGACCTAATTCTTATCCGTAAAATACTTTATACTCCGGGTTATGCGTTGACATATAGTCTCCTACCGAATAAAGATGAATAATCAAGAGATCAGTGGCTGAAACTGAGTAATAGAACTGGCACATTACTGTGTACCCAGAACTATTCCTCAGTCGGAGTCTGTTCACATTGGAATGCATTGCTCAACTCTGTAGTCAAGGTAGAATCAGTTAATAGTTTCAAAATATTATTTGACCGGCATATGTTTAACAGGAAACCTGCACTGTAAGTATGCTAGCTATTATTCTAGCCCAACCAGTCTCACGAATCATTAACTACGCATATCTTACTGAATGTTGCTTCACTGTGTTCGCTGCTGAGGTGATTGCGACCAGGAGCTTCACTAACTTTACCTGTTATTTAGTTCCATTCATTTTTTCTTTATACTTATAGTTTACTGACAAACACAGAGACAGGAACGCACAGCCGAATATATTTCTTTCACCTGTAACAACATATGATGGTAAAAAATCACCAGACAAACGGAATGGTGGGGATAATGTGTAGCCACTGAAGGAATGTAGATATCTGGATGTTATGTGTTTTATCTTTCTTAAATGATTAAATTTCGAAATAAATCGCGTCTTGTTTAGAAAATACAGTTCGATCAATAACGTTATAAAAGAACTAACAACAGCCGGTAACTTTATTCTTTTCGAATTATTGATTGTTCTAACCTGAAGATAGTTAGTGACAATTAGGTTTCCTCTAGAGGGTAGACAATGAGTTTCGGTGATGAAAAATAATTTCAGTTAGCTCTGTATAAACTCACTTTGAATCATGAAATAACGCAATAGTGAATTTAGTTAAACGAGCACCCTGAGACTCTTCAGGATTCATAAGCGCGGACTGAAAATAATGGCGGAAGAAATGTCACTTATCACTTTAACAGAAAAAAGCATAGACAAGAAACAGGAAACAATAGTTTAAAACCAGCAATGAAATTAAGACAAACAACTTAACACAGGAATGAACAATATCCGTGAAAAATATTGGTATCGACAACATTTTTTGGCTGGTTAACTATTCAGAAGTTACACTGAATTCCATGTTGAGACTGCGGGGCTATGACTGTTAAACTGTTTCCAGAGTGTTAGTCAAAAAGATGATTATTGTTTGATGACGACTATATGAACATTTTCCTCGTGACTGATGCACTCAACCTGATATGAGAATTCCCGAAATTGCTAACCACAACACTCACAAAGCGACTCTAGAATGAGTGGTGACAAATAAAAATTTAGAAGTAAACATCCGGCTAACAAATTGCAGAATTGCAGTAGATTGTCAGCAATAAAGACGTTCAGGTAAATGTGTCCTAAACTTGTTTTTCATCGGGCAAGCACATGCCTACAAATCATAAAGTGAATAGTGAACACCTTAACAGACATTATAAAACGACTTACAGCAAGTGAAATTAAAAACTGACCCAGTATTATTAAAGATATTTGTAACCAATCGTACGTAACTTAATTACCGTTGCACTGTGACTCAGGAACAGTATCCATCTTTTGCGGTATAACTCATGTCATTCGGGGCCATTAGACATTTAAGGACGGAGTCAGCGTTTTCAGAACACCTACTAATGAATTCTGTGGTCTACTTTTCACTGCTTTAATCCTGACTAAATAACGAGGGTGTGCAAAAAGTTGACGTTTCAAAATACTCCAAAATCACCTCCAACTTTACAGACGACAGTGTAAGATAAATAAAAATTCTGATGGTCGTCAGGTTAAATTGTAGGGATTCCCCAACAGTTCATCACAGCTGAAAATGATTTCACTAAAAACCCCGCCCTTAACTCATTAATTCCATAAAGACTACGTTACACAAAATTATGTAAACTCACGCCGAACACTCGTCTTTCAAAGTGTCCGCCATCATTTCCATTATCCTCCATCGGAACGCTTTTCAGATTAGTGGCGTTAAAGTATTTTCGGGCCAACTTCTGAAAATTTAATGCAACATTTCGACGTTATTTCCTATCAGAAGTTCCCCAGTAAACGTAGACTGACAAAACTAAACCAGGTAGGGAAAGTCAGGATGTATAAGAAACTGTTATTTATCGTCTTCACAGCAGGAAAATTGAGTAGATAATTTGTACACGTGCTAACCTTAGCTTCTAAATCATTAACTTCTCTTTGTATAGGTTGCAACTCCATCTTAACCCTGTGAGTTGAAGGAACGTGCATCAATATAAATATAGCATACGAAGTTCATTCCATTAGAATGCTACTGGTGAAACATTACAGACACTCACATTTATGTGGCGTCAGAACAAGCAAATCAAACTAACAAGCTTTATCAAAATCTTTCGAACGTTTTGTGGTGCAGGCCAATGATTATTCGTCTTTTACCCAGTGAGTATGTTGAACTCCAGTCGTGCACGGATAAAACGCCAAGTAAACAGGAGAGCTAGTTGTCATTCAGCGCAACTTCGCGAGAAGCTTTCGGAAACTAACTTATGGTAACTAGCCATCCTTTGTGTTTTGTATTAACTGTTGGTGTCAACTTGTTGCGAAAGTATTTGGGCAAACCAGCCTTTATTGATATCTACAAACAAGTTGCGCCTAAATCATGAGATGGACTGCAAATCCGTATAGCTGTTGTTTATCTCACTGAAGCTGTCTAGAAACCATCCTCGTAACACTCCAAGGACCCCACCAGAGGTCACGTTTGGGCCTTGCAATTTTGCACAGTAGTGAGCAAATTTGTCCATTGTTGAACGAAACATGCTGGGCAAAAATCTGGTCACAAATTAAAATCTCCGGGTTACGAATCTGTTTAGCAAACTTGGTGCTGGAATGATTTATTTGGCGACTTATCGTCTAAGCTAGCTCTTTACTAAGGCCAACAAAAAATCGACCCATATTCCGACAAAAATAAGTTGAAACACAAAACGGTAGCCTCATTAAATTTTTTTATGAGCACAGAGTGAGCAGAATGAGACAGACCGTTATTAATATTAAACACTCCAAGAAACCGCAAAGATCATGTGAATCGCAACTTAAAATAAATGAGATGCATTGTTCAGACCTCTGTCAAATCTAAGGCTTAAACTGTGAGTAAATCGACGAAAGTCTAGGAACATGGTAAACTTCTTTGTATCGAACAAACTGACTCTGATGAATACTTAGATTTAAGATGAAACATAGTTGTGCCTAACAAAACGTTGATAGTAAGCACGCATTCTGCATAGTTTTACGGGAAATGTATGAAGAAAGAGCTCAACATTGTATCAGAGCTAGATCTACTGTATCACATCGTAAACTAAAATCTCATTTATGGTTTATTTCGTTCACGCTCTCAGGATAACCGTCAGTAGCAAAGTTATCAACAGCTCTAACCTAGTGGGTACTGTTAATGTTTGAATACCATCCTGCTATGAGAAACAGTCCCACATTAGTACAAAAACAATGAAGTTATAAAATATAATTCATGAAGCTCAAACAGTTGGAAATGATCCTCCCGAACATCTGCAAATGTTGCACGTAATTAGCCGAGTTGCAACGAAATGTAATATATCAACCCATTTGGATTTTTCTGTAATTTTCACTACTATGTCTTGATAACGTTCCTCACAAGCAGTTCACTTTATCAAAGACATCATTCATCAAACCGTGGAATAATCTTAGTGATTAGTCCAGACCACGTCTACCCCCTAAAAGTGCTAACATGAACACCAGATGTATGTGATAGTTGAAAATATTGCATGAACTTGCAATGCGTTCAGTTGAATATGTCTTAAAGTGCAAAGACAGAGAAGTATACTTATCAGCTTCATCGTTTTCACAGGAATCAATGTTTGCATGATCTACCGTCGTCACAGGTAATTTCGAAAGAGCATGTAGTGTGTACGACTGAGCTGTCCTACTTGCATCGAACGCTGAACGATAGAATCTGTGTTTAAATAGCCACATAACGCCATGAGACATACCCTATGAGTGTTGCATTGATTCGCTCGCTACTCTTAACCTTATGGTTATAAAAGATTTTTAATAATTTGAGGTTTTCATATACTCACACTGCTATATTTGAATTTACAAGTGTGTGCATACATGCACACGACTAGATGTACGCATTCGGGTGCCCTGATAGGTGCAATTTCCCTCTAGTTAATTTTCTTCCCGTTTCTTCCCATGACAGTTCCAAAACAATCGCCTTCATTGAAGTAGATGACGTAATCTTTGAACTTCAACATTCATAGCCCAGCAAGATGATTCTACAACCTGACCAGTTAGTCTGGTTCACGAACCTTGTCACCTGATTTATTTTCCATTGTCTTTTTAAATGGCTCAAAACACGGAATAATAATACACTCGCGTTCATACACGTAAGATGTAAAATATTTGAACACTAAAGTAGATCGTAGAGATGAACGATTTTTTTCAGGTTACCGTTCTGTTTGAAGAAATTAGGACCCCCATATTTTATACTGTAGTCCCGAATTCAATTTGAAACCAAGCAAAACTCAATTATTCTCCCTACCCTGGTATGTTTCACTAACTGTATTGTGTACCAACACAATTTTCTGGTCCCATCACTAAAACATTAGGCTCCTCTTCCAGCGATCTAAAGTTTTCCAGTTGTTTGCCTCCAAACTGATGCCCAAATTCATTCATTATGAAGTTCGTTCCCAACTTCACCTAACTTCAGCTTAGAGTAAAAGTATGTCCTAAAATATATCAATGGTTCTTCCGTAATTGTCCCTTGGACAAAGTGTCTTACTGAGCCTAACATTCTAGCGCAAATATTGACTCGGAATCTGAGACAATAACTTCTTACACTTTTCCGTTAAATGCGTGAATTCTGCAATAACAAGTATTCATTTATCGAGCTATATAAGGCAACTTAGTGAATCAGCTTTATGTATATTGCTCTATCGAAGCTTAGGATTCTTTACTTATTAGTAAAATACGGAAACGAATTGACTGATGAGCTGTTCACTTCAAAGTCACATCTAATTTCGTTTTCCAAATATCTGTGTAAAGAAAATTTGAGAATGGAAGTATGTTTTTCATATGTTAGAATATGTTTATAAAAAAATTGCAGACTGCTTGTCAAAACGAGTCTCATTGGTTTATTAAAAATTATTCGTATGATTGTGTTTCAACAAACACTTTTATTTAACGTGCAAAATGAAAATCTTGTAAGAACTTCTTACCAGCAGAGTTGGTAATGTCAAATACCAAATCGTTTTATTATAAATTCCGGAGGCTGATAAAAAACTTCTTGTCTCCACAATTGCAGTGTTGTCACTACAAACAAAATAATTGTATTGTTAACAAATCAACTACATAGCTAACCTATACATGAAGGTGTAAAACGCAGTCTCACAGTTGATGACATAAAAAGTAAGAGTGCATAAATGATGCTGTTACTGATAAACAGGTCAAAATATTCGTTGAAATCCGGAAACAGTGGCAATGCCTTCAGTATGCAAATTAACAGCGCCTTGAATAAACATGATTCATTTATTACGAACTAAAATTAAACCAACCGTCAGAACATTAGCATCAGAACATTTTCGACCGGATTGGAAAACAGAAACACTTTCTGTTCACTCACTCATTTCGGATTTTTTTTCCCGCCTACCCGTCAGTTCGTGATAGCCACTGACTGAGTGCCAAATTTTTCGTTTTCACTCGTCGGGCAATTCAATAAATAATATACCGCACGGTTCAAATTGACACATGGACACTCACAGTTGGATGCAAACTATCACTCGCCTTGATAGGATGCGCGTAGTATGCGGACGATCGCAAACATCTTACAGTGGGCTTGTCTCCACTGGCTTAATTGAATACAATTACAACAGCATCCGACCGATCGACCAGTGAACGCACTTCGGTTGCGTTTACTGACTAATGTGTCTTCTCATTTGCCACACTTGGACAGCGATAAAAGTGAATAACTGTAACAATTTGTCTGATTAGAATAGACCATAAATCTGTGACCTGATGATTGATCAAACTCCTGATAATTTCGTTGAAGTAGGACAGACGATTCCCAAACGAAAACGTTAAGTTCACCGTTGATGCCTTGGGCTGAGGTGACTTATCCGAGTTTCGCCGTTTTCTTCGGTTAAGTTATTTACTGAGGTTGAAGGGAATTAAAATTATGTAGTTCTCCACTCTAGTTTTCTGACTCACCTTGTACAGAGTCTGGAACACACAAACTATTTCTACCAAAGTGAACAAGTTGTGTCATTCAAAACACCTCTCTTATGTAATACCTATGCCTAAAATTTCCGGGGATGGTTAACATAATTTACACTGATCCTTTGTCGCGAATATGAACCGCATCCGATTTTTACGGCAAGTATATTACACAAAATATATTATTTACACTTATACATATATATACCCATATTTATACATACATACATTTTTATAGATGATATACAAATATATCATACAAATTCGACCAGTCCAACAATCGCTTCGAATGATTTGGGATGTAGTTTTTTTAAAACACTGCGTTCCCTTGATCCAATTCACCAA
>JTDE01003390.1:30064-61329 GCA_014338405.1 Paragonimus skrjabini miyazakii | reverse complement strand
GTTTGTCTGCCCTGGAACTGATAACAGTCCTTGTTTTGTGTAAACCCAATTGTTGATTGTTTCTATTGTTGTTGCTATCCGCATGTCCTATATATTCCAATGTTTTACGTTCGTGACTGAAGAGAGTAAACGAAATGTTAACATCCCGCGACGTATGTCCTCTATCGTTATGCAGTTTCTTGCAAACTTCTTTTGTTTATGTATATAGCATTCATTGGTGTACACCTTGTAAAGAACAGTGAAAAAACATTGAACCTTAAAAAGCCCCAAAACTCGTCCAGGATTCAGTAAGTAAATCTAACAAGACAGACATCTTGCAAAAGTGGCATACCATGGCCGGCATGATGTAGGTGTGAGGATCTGGGATTACTCTTGAGTACGATATAACTGGGTGGCAGCATCTCTGCTCTGGTTAGCGTAATTCATTTGCCAAGCATAGTTTATGAGCAATGCGATCGACTAAGATTCTCCGACTCGAGTTATCAGATAAACATTGCGCTTGCTATAACTGTCTGAATAGCAAGGTACTAAGGTGCAGCTTATTAAAGAGTAAACGCTATAAGAGAATTACAATCCAACCAGAATATTTTAATCATGGAGCCTGACAAAGGAGCAAGAATAGTTTTACTTGACAAAACTGATTGCCTTATCAAAGTGTTATTGATCCTATAAGATAACTTAAAGTTTCAGAAAACGGGAAAAGATAAAGATAGAACGACAGCGATAGAGAAAAGCCTATCCAAGTTTCTCCGTCAAATGAAACAAGCAGAAATTATTGATGCTTCAACTTTCGAACGTATCAGGCCTACGGGAATGGTCATTCCACGTTTGTACAGGCTTCCCAAAATTCATAAAGACGGAGTGCCATTAAGACTGATCTTAGACATGTACAATTTGCCGTATCATGCTTTAGCAAAATGGCTAGTGGAGATTTCAAAACCGATCAAATCACCATTAACTCCTTTTGGCCTAAAGGACACCTTCGACTTTGTAGACTCGATCGATTCAGTGAATATTGGGAATGGCATGTTATCCTTGGATGTGACTTCTCTATTCACTAATGTTCCATTGCAAGAATTCGTTGACTATCTGTGCATTTATATCGAGAACAATCAGATTGATGTCAGAATTACAGGGGTAAAATTGAAAGAACTATGGTTGTTTCGTACCTATAATGTTCAATTTAATGGAGAGTTATACAGGCAGAAAGGTGGAGTAGCAATGGTTTCACCTCTAGGTCCGCTACTCGCAGATATATTTATGGCCAAGCTAAAGACCACTGAAGTCAATCATGTAGTAACTAAGTGCAAGATTTACAAACGCAATTTGGATGGTATTTTTTGTCTACTTCCAAACAGTGATGATCCTCAGGTTATACAGTATGAGTTCAACAAAGCACACGCGAACATAAAGTTCACCGTCGAGCTAGAACATTACAGCAAGCTCTCACTCCTAGATGTCACGCTGCTTCGTCAAGCAGAAGGAACAGTTCAAATACCACTCCATAGAAAAAAGACGTGGAAACGTCAATACACATATTTTCACGGTTTTGTCCCGTTGAAGTACAAAAGAAATTTGGTACGTTGTCTGTTGAACAGAGCGCAAAAGATCTGTACACAGGACAAACTCCAGGAGGAGGTGAGATATATTCGAGAAATTCTCACTGGAAATGGATACCCTTAGAAATTCGTAGACGAAAATCTGCGTCCCGGTACGAAACGTGAACTCGTCCAGATAGCGGAGGAAAAGCCGTTTTTTATCTGTCTCTCATACAAGGAAGAGATTAACAGTGAAATAGTTGGCCGTAGGCTTTCAAACGTGGTCAAGAATGCCTACCCTGCAACGAAACTTATCGTGTCGTTCGACACCTGCCCGATGCTGGTGCCACGCCTTAATGATAGTTTGCCCAAGTTCTCTTCGTCTTTCTGTATCTACTCTCTCACCTGTTGCCTTCAAGCAGGTGACGTTGGGAGGACCAAAAGGCGGCTATCGGAGAGGATTCGGAAACACTTACCGAAATGGCTTCGTAACGGATCGAGGAAGCCTACTTCCAGTGAGATTGGCTCCCACTTACTTGAAACCGGCCATCAAATAAATCCGGATGAAGAGTTCCGAATCATCTACAAGGTTCGTCAATCCTGTTCCAGAGCTGTCAGAGTGCGATTGTTATCAACGGCCGGGGCTATTGCTTTCAGACACCACAACCCCTGCCAATGTGCCCAAAAACAATTGGTACAAACCCTTCACCTCCCTTGGCCAATCATTCCACATCCACTTGAAACCGAAGCAAGCGTAAACCACTCGAAACTGATGAACGCATGTCTCATGACAGGCACGTGCAACACGTCAACACATTCAACAACACTCCCACCCTCCCCCAGTAGACTGTGATTCGTACCACTGCTATGATTTTTGATGACCTATTTGACACGTTATAATGTTCATATATAACTCGCACTTACCCCATGTAATTATAAAAGCTGAAGACAGCTGTTTGCAAAATTGATTTCTGAGGAACTTTATGGGAATCTGGAGAGGACTGAAACACTGCTAAGTCGGGTAAAAAAGAAGTTTCAGCAAAACCAAACTAAACAACGCAAACGTAGATTTGTATTCTAAAGGCGTAAGCGAACCAAGCTAGCTTACTTTGTTGGTATGTGACCCGAAGGATTTTGTGATTGCTTGACTGTTGAGTGGTAATCATTAGACACCAGATACCGCTTGAAAGTAAGACACGAGTGGGGTGCTTTGAGATTTTCGAGAAACGACAGTTTGTAAGACTAAAAATTTTATTGCAAACTAATAACAAAAGTAGATGACATCAAAGCATTTGACTCCCTTTATAGTGTATATGATAATTTACAAAGAGACACTTGTTGGCTGATACCTGCATGTAAAGTTCGACTGATTTATTTTTTAGCCACTCTGATTTACCAGAAGTTTATGTCAGATATAGTAGTATGTCGACTGTGTACAACAAAACGTAATAATGCGCCGTCTTACTGAATCCACAGGTTAGACAATTGCATAAGCTTCACTTGTGCAATTGCTACCAAATCATTTTCAAAAACAAGGTAAAAAACTGTTTGTATAAATGTAGTTCATGAACCTCCTAACTTACTGCTAGTTATTATCCCATTGTCAAACAAGCCAGCGTTTTGTATTTAACTATTTTTGACGTTGAATTTGTACAATCATTACAACTTTTTACTGGTAGCATAGTTTTGGTTTGAGCAACTGAAGAAGTAAGTCAGCTGGCGGTTACTTTTATATATACTCTTCACCTTCGTTTAACGTTGACGGTCAGTTTTTGAAACAAATATAACTGACTTGTTAATGCTACTCGTGAGCAGCATCATTCCGATTAAACGGCATATGGTCATGTATGTGGGCGACCATTTTTACTGGGATCCCCCAGGAATGAAGTCCGTCACATAGTGCGGCAGAATGATAATGTTCATGGATCAAATTGTCTTCATATAAATGGTAGGTTATAACATCATCAGTTGAGTATATATATAACACACAAAACGCTACTGATTGGATTACCATTATTGAGAAGAAAGTAAATATATGGGTGTTTCATTAGCCACAAGCATTCAGCACTGTAACAAATGCGCACAGGCACAACGTGTTAAAATTGACGAAAGAAGTCTTCTAAATAGAGACTTATTGCAACAATAGTTACTATTATGACTAGTTCATTACCTAAGCTCAAACGAAAGAAATGTTCTATTGTGATGAAGTTTGTAAAAGAAAAATATTCATAGGTACATTACAATATACTTCATTAATTTTAACCGCTTACCTTGGTATATATGCTCTAGATAATTTCCCCAAATTCGGTAGATTCGTGGTGGAATTTCGAGGAGTTCTTGGCTCACCATTCTCGTCACGAAAATAAGCCAGTACCATTTCATTAAACCCCTTGGGTAGAAAAATCCGTTAGAAAAATGACAAACCTTCCGTTTTAGTAATATGATGGAATATTATCCGGAAAGTTAAAACGTCTTCTAATTCAAGACATAAAAAAATGATATTTTGTAGAATGTGGTGTATTCAAGTTAACTTTAATGATTAACTACTTATTCATGGGATTTTTCGAGTAATTTATCCATATTGTAGATAGAAAGTACTCTAAGAACGTAACGCATTGCTACCACATCCCAATTTCGTAGTTACTACTTTCATAAGTATCAATGCTTATATAATTGCGCAGCAGACTGATCTGTATGGAAACGTTTTGATTCGAGCTGTGAGTTAAGTTTGAGGCAAATTATTAATTTGACCTTCAAAACCATGTACAGTCATTCTACGAAGCCAATTGTGCACAATTCTATGCTTTTAGCACATGAATCGGTATTTTTGTAAGTGATTGTAGTGTACCGCATAAACGGCTTCACGTTTTATCGACCGGTTATTCGATCACTCCTCGCGCACAGTTTGCAATCAAGATATCCTTCAAATGGCAGCCCCACTCGTCTGCAAATTGTACGTAGAAATATATATTTGGACAACTTATACATTCACTCATCACCTCTGTCAATCCAAGGTAATATTTCTAAAACTTTGAGCCGACATACTGTGAAAAAATATGCTAATATATTTTGGTGACAAATGCCGAATCCACATCATTAAACTGCCGTATGTTGGCATGATGCTGTTTTGAGCACTGAACGTAGAACATTTTGTTTACAATGTGAAACTTTGCTTGATTAGCTTGATTTCTTCGAATACCAATAGGTACTCAGAGTGGGAGTCTATATTATTTGGAAACGAAGTTCCGAGTAACAAATAACACCAGACGTGAAATAATCGGTAATAAGGCGGAAGCTTAAATGGAAAGCAAAATGCTCTACTCAAAATAGGCATTTCTGACCAACAAACTAAAGAATACCAAATGATAAGTTGTACAAATCTGCTATCCTCATCGGTCAACATATGACATTTTGATGTCCCTTATGATTAACAGTGACGGTAGCTAGAAATATGCACGCACTGTGATCGGTGTCAAGCAAGTCACCGCATATTGTTACCAGAGTCATTTTTATTGAAATCAGTAAATATGATAACTTCAAATTTCTTAAAAATATTTGGCTCGAGCTGTCAAAATCATGTTCAGTTTGAAAGTAACATATAGCAAACAAACAGTGAAATAACCACCAAATATGCCTGAGGAAATCTGTAAGTAAACGGTAGTAATTCACGAGAGGAAACGCAATAATCAAGCTCGTTTCAGAAACATTGAAGATGAGCTTGCTTGTCACTCGTATTTTGTGAATGAAATGGGCATAATCAAGGTATAGAAGTGAGCTAACCGCAATCATACGCACAGCTAAATACATAAAACTCAGATTACATTGGTACAAACTGGACGCAGTAATCACTTACCAAGATATGTGCAATTTCGTGCGTTAATATAGCGGACTGTTGATTTTGCTTCCTGCCAAAGAACATCGCGCAAACGCCAACAAAGCCGAATATTGGACTGTCAGTATCCCAATATAGTGGAGCAGATTGAAAAGTAGAGTTTATTGGTAGGAATAATCTACTAATGTTATTCGTGTTCATACATTTATTTTCCTTTGCCATTAATAACAGCTTGCTCAACCGTCTGTCTACTACATAGAAAGTGGTTGTATTTTACTTGCCGCAATTACTGTCATAAGCAAATGTATACGTCTCCTGTTAGTACTGTGCTGAGGTTGTATGTCCATTGTTCTCACGTACTAGCATGACATGAAATCAGGTATTGAAATGAAGCTTGGATTTCTAACGCCGAATATAATTTAGAGTGTTTTAGATCTTCCAGTGCTGAAACCCAATCTTCATAACCTAGTGAAACCTAATGCTCATAAGTAAACGTATCCAGATCAGCTTTATCCACATTTATAAAACAGTGCCATTCAGTGGACAATTAGAAAAACATACAGATATATGTAACTGAAAAACAACACTATCGTCCTACCTAACCAAACTGTATTTTTACTCCTTAAGATACATATAACCAGTATCGTTCGACAGGTACTTCAGCTCAGTTTGCAACACATACCTATGTACCAAGCTGGTCCTTGTCATAAATTTAGGTAGTTTACAAACAAAGCTTACTTGAGCATTCGATTTCAAATTATTCATCCATTTATACTTATTTGCATTTTGCCCAATGAAGCTCAAAACAAACAAAAGAATGTCATTAAGAACAATTAATAAAACCAACCACATGTTCAAGCTAAGGAATGAGAAACGATATGTTATGTCATGAGACTACAGCTTGTTACACCTTGGTTTTTAAAGTGATCCGTCCAAGTGGGAAATAAACTGATCTTCCGTTTCTTTTTATGTTTTCATATTGTAAAAGCAGATTCCCACTGGAGTGCCACTTTCTAGTTGAAAGCAATGTAAACTCGCTTTAATCTTCATAGTGTAGTTTCTGATCACAGAACCAAAACTTTTGGTTACTTGCTGAGAAGATGATGGTTAAGTCAGTGATTGTAACACTGTCATATCCAAATATATTCTCACTTTGCACAAATAAACTTCTGCAACCTGTTGTTTTTTTAACAATTCTCATCAAGCATTTGCACCTACACAAGGTATGTGCAATTCCCACATGAAAATCAGGCAGGTCACTCCGAATCACAAATAACGGACTACTGCAGGAGGTCAGAAGTGTCCACAAGTAGATGTCATCTGTGACCGCCATGTGACGTGCACTCGTCGGTGACAAGTGGTTTACGCTTGCTCAAACTTCAGCCGGCTTAGGAATAGCTGTTTTTGAGATCGGGGGCTCATAGGTACTGTTTTAGCACAAAAAGTCTAAGATCATCAGCCTCTGCTACTATTAACAGCCGTATTCTGAATGTCTTCAAATGGACTTGTCGAGTCCTGCAGATAAATCGGAATACCCCATCGGGTTTTACTTCATTGCTTGTGTCGATGGAATGGAAACTAAATACGTTTTTAGTGGGTCTTCAAATTCTACAGTCACTTCATAAGACGATTACCTATTCATTCCAACAGACGCCTTATGGTTTACATGCTGCGATCTGGATGACAGTTAAAAATTGAAAAATACATGCAAAGTGACAAGGAAGACCGAGCAGGTAGATACGGTATAAGTATTGGATAGATATTTGCAGGAAAAATTATCCGTACAACAGGCTATACACTCTCAAACGGCCTTGAAGCTTGGCGGTTGATAAAAGCATTCCCTTAATGCGCTGTTAAAGGATTTCTCATTTCATTTTATATTGTACATTTTTATTCATACAGAAACATCTGACTTTGCCATATGCCTCAAATTTGCTAATTTTTTTGTTATGAATGGCATCCGGTTTGCAAATATTTTGCGCTGTTTCTATGCAACATATCAAGTTCCGCTTAAGCTTTAGGGCGACAAAACCTGTACATCTGCGTTAACTGGCATTTAAAGGATATGTACTACTGCAAGTCAAACAGAGCAAGAAAGTTTCATAAATATGGAGAAGAGCCGGTATTAAGAATCTTTGACAAGAAATCCTCTTCTTATAACATTTCACCTTCTAGAGGTTAAACGCATTCTTGATGACCCTCTTCCTGTCAAACAATCGTTGTTATGACTTTGTATTGAACTGAAACATTGTTTGAAAATGTATTCCGCAGTGTGAGGGGCTGTGTTTTGTTTCGCTATGCAAAATCGGAGGCATTTTACTCAAAACTCAGAATAGTATAGCTAAAAGTATGTGGCTTTGTAACTGTGTATAAGAGTGGATGTTACTCAAAGATTTGAAGCGTTAAACATTTTCGAACACAAAAGGGTCGAATAAAAGAAAATCTGAATAGTTACCGATCAGTTGCCGGGTCTTGAGCACAGAGAATTGCGAACGCCAGTGAATTACTGCAAATGGACTCCGGAACAGTGTCCACAACCAACAGAAGTTCGGTGTCATTCAAACCTTTTCCATCTTGTGAGATCTGAATCGGACCAGACTCCCCACTCAAGGTACATCCCTAAATTTGGAGTAACAAATTACTACATAAAACCTTGTTATGGATCGCCTATCACACAGAGAGTTTACACGTTTAGAATGGTATAACTCACAGCTCACTGTATGTATCACTTTTTCAGAATTTCAAAGCATTGATCATTTAGTTACATAAATTATACGGCTATGACACAAAAACCAGTTAATTTGAAACCGGTGTTGTTCAACCGAGTCATGCAAAACATCGGTTTAATATTCGTATATCGAATCAAACGGCTCAATTACCACATTACTTAACTCCCCTTCAACATATAAGTATAGTCAGTCAATGGTCATTCGCGACATTTAGTAACATCGAAACTAGACATTTGTAAACTAAGAATATTTTGCACAATTTAAGAAAGGTACTACTTATGAAACGTTGCTGATTACATGTTTAAAAGATCAGTTCATAGGGATAGAAATTCAGAGAGTTAAATATACTGATGTTTTGCTTTTAAAGCTGATGAGTACAACACGAGGAGAATGTGACAGATAAAACATAGGTCGGTAAACAACAATGACAAGTGCATTTCAAAAGTTATAGACAAGGTAATCAACTTTTGTTACGTGAAGAGAAGCTCAAGATGATTTCGATCGGCAAGATAAGAACGCTGAATTTTAAACTTTAAACATAATCTCAGTATGACATGTTCTAACCTAGAGATAGTGCTGTACATAAGAAGTTTAATAAACTCAACACATTTTGCACTTAATATGGTGGTTGTTTCAATGAAGATGAACGCAAATAAGAGAAGTTATGCAAAAAATTTCTTTTATAATATATTTCTAGGTGTTTCTTTGAAATTAACATAAACTGGTAAATTCTAGAATACTGAATAATTTCGCTGATTCTCCCCTTAGGGTAGGTGCTTGCACTTACATTTGTAGAAGATCATGAAGGTATATTAATGTGGTGAGATAACGGAAGTCTATGGAAATCTTTTGCATAGACTCAATGAAAAGGGAAGAAAAACTTTCATTCTGAGGTTATCAGCTGTTGCATAGAACACTGTATGAGTCTTGATTGCTGACGAAAAAGTCTGATAGATCAATGGAAAGGGTCAGTCACAGAAAAATTGAAGTATACGTAAAATATCAAACACTGTTCCAATGATTTTCTAGTAGCGGAAAGGTAGGCATCTGGTCTGCCAATAAAGCGTGTCTCTTTCAAAACTGGATTATTATCTACACATCTTCAGTTTTCCACTCGAAAATGTTATTCAATTGGAAAACCGAATAATCAGCACATTCCATCAACAAGTGGAATCAAATATTATCATCTTTCAATGTATTTGACGAGTGCAAACATTGCAGTTAGTTTAATACAATAACTGAGTTGATTATGAAGCCAACCGTGTCAGCCAATTTGACATCGCATCAAAAGTTAGCACTCTTCTACTGATAAACTTAACAAACTGTGAAAGCGAAACTGATATATCAGCACATAAATGCACATATAAAGTGAGTCCTCTGTCGCACAAGAACTACATACCATGAGGACCAGTAGTAGACCCTTACTGAGGAAACGTTTGACTAGAATAGCATTTTATAATAGTTGGACCCAACTGCAATAGATGTGGAGGACAGAATAAAGCGAAAAGATTTTAGAAAGCCATTCTAATTGACCCCTCCACTAATTACTTTTTAATTTTAATGATACCTTGCTGAATAACTGATATTATGTTTGAATTTCTGAGAGGTTATACAATCGTAGGCAGATAATTTTCAGTTTAGCACCTTAGTCTCGCTTCAGCAGGCGTTTAAGATTTCCTTTAGTACCGTTCTATTTACCTATCGTGATAGTGATTGCCGCCTTTTGACGACCAACAACTGGTTACTTCTGCTCGTTTGCATTACCTTCAATACCTCAACGAGAAGGTTTTTTGTCCAATTAAGCTGATCCAGTTGAACTCTAATCACACTACTGAGGGCTTTGATCGCACTCAAGAAGAACATTGTCCAAATGTCATTCGACAAGCGTTCGCTTCATAACTGCATTTCAGTCTGTATTAGTGACCTGTGAAGAATGTTTATAATCAGTTTCATTGAATTTAGTGATCTTTTCTGTTATCGATGTCCTAATAGACGATGGTTCAACATGCGTGGCAAACTGCCTAGTCCCGAAAGGTTGAATCCATTTCAGCTTTCACAAGATGATCTATGTTTGATTCTGTAGGGTATACTTCTTAAAGTAGATGACCACTGTATGAACAAAATGCCTGTACGTGTAATAAGTTATCTTGTGAAAAATGTTCAATTTTGATATTTTCTTTCAGTATTCACTCTACCTGTGCGATCACGCACGTGCATGCATTGATATAGGTTTGTCGATGTACATACACCCTCAGTTATACACACTATAACATATTTCGGGAGTTATGGAGCTGACGCATATGTATGTGATGAATTCAAAGAACAGTAAACATACACCACGAAAGCGTCAGAGTAAACAGCATTGTCCCATTGTTAGCGCTCCAAACAAATACATGAATTATGCCATCATAAAATATTTATATTCGGATAATTCTGTCAGAGTTCCCAGGGTCAAAAGACCTCGGTACACGATCGATTTGCGGTGCCTCACTGGTTGTTTTATCTACAAACCAGCATCTGGTGTAAACACAGTGGATTAATACCCGGAAGTTAACAAGTGGAAGTCTGTTTATCCCAACCGAATCGGGTTGATTTACAATAAAACTATTTCTAAGTGAATTCTAAGTCAGTAGGATTGAATTGAGAGTCCCCCCTAAGACAGTAAACAGATAGTAACCAGAACATAACGCATGTTAATATGAACAACAGATGAAATTTAACTGCAAGTAGAAAGATAAATATATAAATCAGCACGGGATCTGTATAACAGATATAGTACTGGAGTGAAAGAGTTTCAAATGAAAATAAGATTTTCGAAACAGCTGTAGTGAAGCTGAACAGCAAAACTGGTTGGTTTCGGACCACTGGACTCCGCTTTACGGTGATGTATTTACAGTCGGCTTGTTGATTTCACACCTGTTCACACTGTTAGTAACATGTTTGACCACACACGTTGAAACCCCACACTGATGCATTGCTTCAATCAACAGCACTATTGGACCTTATGCACACCGCAGGCTTTTACTGACAATACTCAGTCCTCTGCTATCCATACATGTATGCATAATGGGTAGCATGCCTGCTGAGAGTAGCCTGGCCAACATGCATCTACTTCTATCCCTTACTATGAATCACCAACATTGCGTTGCTCGTAGTCAGACTCAGACCCGTGTTTAAGAGGACATGTGCGTATATACGACGGCAACAGTTCCAATAATACATATTTTTACGGGGTTCTTCGTATCAAAATATAAGTGGAGCTGATCGCATTCCTCAGAAAAATTAGTAACTGATTGTTTGGTTCGCCGGCTTTCACACCTTTTGTCTTTTGTCATTCAGATTTGTTCTCTTACTACAATGTGGTTCTAATTTTGACAGCAGTTTGAGCTAATAACAGTCTCATTGTTGGGCTGTGTGAATTGCCTTGGCAAAACTCAGGGGAGTCGCTGAAGCTCTGTGTCTCAAGGGCTGCCCGACATTCACGTAAAGTTTCTCTTTGGAAATTTTCCTTAATCATAACGGATCTATTATTTCTGTAGATCAACAAAAGTAATCGAAGCACATATAATGATAAATGCTTCCAGTTTTTGTCATTAATCTGTGTTCCTCTGCTGGTCACGAGGGACCGTTGCATACCCAACAATGGGAATTTCGAGCGATGGTGCCGACCTGTGAAAGCAAACTTGAACAGCGTCAAAGGTAACCCTTGAATAGTCTGAATCCTGATGTTGCGAACCCTGACAGTATTAACGCGGCCAAACTTCTCATCACTCAGCGTTAATAACGGTGTAAACACTATTTACACCAGAGATTGTCTGTACGTTTTATTTTGTTCAGATTATTAGTTAAGTTATGACGCACACTCTGGACTTGTTATAAACAATGAAAGATCCCGTTATTCGATGAGCGGGATCATGTAACCATCTGTTTCTTCTGCTCAGTTATGCCTTAAACGTAATCATGTCTATCACGTTTGCCAACCAGAGAAAGTTTGGGCCGTTCACTCTCAAACTTTGTGGTTGATAGTCACGAAACTCGCTTTGAAATTCGCTTCCAAATTGTCTGAGAAAAGCGTATAGTAGATATTACGCTTCACAAGCAACCACTGGAGACACGGGCTGTGTCTACTACTTTCCTTTTCTTGCCGCTACGAATCACCCAGATACCAAAATAAACTGGTTCAACTTAAAAACGTGATCAGTGGAAATCCTGGAATTTCCTTCTTAAATGAGGCAGTTGCAGTTCTTGGTGCCTTTCCTTGACATTTCCTTGCATGAATTCTGGTCGCTGGAAGTGACATCAGCCGATTTCGTCCTGTGGAAATTGGACTCGCTGCTAATCTTGAGGGTTGACGTTTCCACTAATTTGCAACAAGTACTTGCAAATGCTCAAAATTATCTGTGAAAACGTAAGTATTAGTAGTTTAAGATAAAAGATGTTAAAATTTCAACTCACTGCTTACTAGTATTTAATTTGTAAGATAAGCTACTTGGTGAGGCCTGATTATAAAGGCCAGATCTGATAACCCCTTGAATTGGTCAGTGTTGCATTCTACACTATACGGTAGAAATTGGAGTAAATATTTCTTCGCCACAGAGAATAATAAACGTCGCGGCGGACGAAAACGTGAACGGCTGTGGTAGGTCTGAACCGTTTCATTGAACTGCACTTACAAGTTAGCAAAATATAATATATAAGCAAATATTTCGGAACAGCTACAATTTTGCATACTGTATACAAAATGCACTCAGTATTACGTACAGTATGAACGCAACGAATCAAGCGAACGCTTATGTACCTCAAATGAACTCAACTGTAAGCTGTTAATTCTTAGGGGGTCAATTTCTGACAGAAATAACCAAAAACCAGTATAATCTAACTATTAAGTTTACCATAAGTAGGTACCTTAGTTAATGAAGGTGCTAATCGGATCCATGGACATGACGATTCGTCGGAACAGTTCTGACGACAGTGAGGACCGTCTGGTGTTTGAACAAAGTCATCTTGTTCGCAACGTCTAAACAAAATAATAAATAAGCGAAATATTTCACGCCCTATCAGTACACTAGAGAAGCAGTGAATATTTGAGATTATCTGAGTAAAATCCAATGCCTAAAATTACAGCAATAGATATACTCACACTACTTTTCGTCCTAAGAAACATTACTAAACCAACCAAAACCTAGTTTCTGAGGGCAACTGTCTAACTAGGTCTGTTACAGCAAACTTCAGTTAATGTTATTTTAGTTTTCAACCCAAAACAGCTGCAACTAGTACGAAGTGAACTTAAGAAAGTAGTGTTGTCCAAAATAATCCATTCGTTCAGAGGCGATTAGAAATAACCACCAGATCAATACCTGAAAAAGCACAATAATAAGTGAACATATGGTAAAAATCGGATACTTGGCATATAACCTTATCGGGTAAACATCTACTGACAGTTAAAAGCATTTAATGAAAAAATATTTATTTAGTCTAGAGCTCACTGTGCTGTTTCCGCGATAGCAGATCTAATTAAAGTAGTACCCATGTACGCGATTTCTTTGATCTTATTTCTCGTTCATTCTGATATGAGGATCACAAGCAGTAATCAAAATAAGGACTTAATACAACCAAAGTTGGTTTCTGAAGACCAACAAAATCATAAAAATATCAATGGCTCTATTACAGCACTTTTCTGGGATTATATTAAGGATATCACAGTTCGTGGAGCTCAAACAATACTCACATTTTTGTATTAGATACTATGAACAAACTTCGCTGTATGTCAAAAATGATCGAGTTCTGTCGAAGTGTTATTTTCCGAAACATTTCACAGAACGCACTACAGTAAGAAAAATCCCCCAAAACGAGTACCCTGGTTCTATCCAGTAGGTGATCTTTCTTGTGAAGTAGAACGTTTCTTTTGTGTATTACAATCTATGTGGTTGTGACACACAGAGTCTAAATACTCAATGTTATAGGAACCATTCACGAAGATGTGCGCTCTTGGGTAATACTAGGGTGCCAACAAACTGCTCTTATTATAGTAAACTACTATGGGCCCCATGAAATAATGTCTCCGGTTGGCCGTGGTACGAAATCCCTTGTGACGATTGTGTGGTAATCAGCGGATGGTGGAAGACCATACGTCAAGATAAACCGCTGCGAAAATCTACGCTTTAGCTGAATTCAAACAAGCAAAAAAACAACATGCTCAAAGGCGGCTAGCACAACACTAGCCGTGTAACGACAACATTCACTCATCTTTGAAGCCAAGAGTTGAACCGAAAGAAAACTAGCTGACGTAGCTACTCAACATTCGCTGCATTGTAATAGTATGTGTGATTGCAAGTGGATTAAAACACTGTCGGGTCACCCAGATCTAGAGAAAACTCAGTCAATTACGTTTGTAGGCTAAGACTTCACAGCTATATAATCACAATTCTAACCAATACTTCAGCTGAACTCAGAATAAGGTTAAAAATGCACAGTTTGTTTAGCTACTCTTTTAGAAAAGCAGGCTTGGTGGATTTCTTTCTGCGTTACTGCGGATGATCTTTTCGTTTATACTGTGACTACTTCACTTGACCGAACAGAAAATATCACGTTCTGTAGTCACATAGAGATTTTACCGTAAAATATTCACTCACAGTTCCAAACAACCAGTTTGTTCGAGTGAACAAACACACGTCTTTAGGGTGCAAAGATGCATTTTTGCATGCATAATGTGGGTAGTTGAGTTATATTGTGACACCTCCGATGTACGGTAAAAGAGGTTTGATCTACAGACAAACGGCTGATTAATCGCAGTTTAACTCATCTGATGCTGCTACGCTAACAACAAAAGTGTTCGTCGTCATACCGCCGGATGGTTGCAAATCATGATTCGGACCCAGTATTCAATAATATTACTCCATTCATTCGCGCCAGTTGAAATAAAATTGAATTCGGGAAAGCAGAACTTCAAATCAGAGGTATCATAATCACGTGTGCACCGTTAACGCTTTAGACTGGCTGATGTGACGGTAGATGTGAGCAAACGTAGACTCCACATAGTTAACCGAAGTCAGTTGCTAGTAAGTCTCCCCTGACATGTAATGTTGGGCGCCTGAGATCCACAAAATCAAAGAGTGAGGACATTATGAAGGATGACATTCAATCTGATGCAAACTGCCTTGAAAGTACCTGCAAGTAAAGAAGCCACAAGAAATCTATGACGTGAGTGACGCATCATTTTCATTCACAAATCCCTTGCCTATTTAGCAAGCTGTTCACAACTCGACATTGGGCTTTAAGTGTTAGGCATGGAATTATTGTGTATCAAATCCCATTCTACCCCAGCCTTGATTTAGTTTTTTTCCTTATGACAGCATGACTTTTAGTGATCAACATCACCCACTGAAGTACCACCAGCAGTGATGATCGGTATTGATACTCCTTGTGGAACATGAAGCAACTCCAGAAGTTTGGAATGTAGCATACGAACGAACTATTATTTACTGTGAAGTCTTCCTACCAATCTATTATTTGGTTACTTAGTATATTGTCAGATTCTACTGAACTAGTTGAGTCCACTTTCACGATTTTCATTTGTTTCACAAAATTACTGTAGATCGTCATGTTTTAGAGCTACCTATCAACTTTTGTACCAAAAATATAGATGTAACCATGACGTCAAACAAATACCGCCTTGTAATAAAGAGCAGATTATTACTTTACAAAAACAAAGACAATCAGTTTGTTTCAAAAGTCTGAACAAATTAGTTTAGACATCAAGAGTGACTCGTTGACTCATTACTATCAAACTAATGGTAATATCATTCGGTTTCTTACGACAGACAATTTAATGGTAGATGCCGAGTCAGCCAGCAAATCTAAGCAGTTAGATCGGAGCATGATCAAGTTCATGAAAATTGATTAGGGAATTACACAGTTGGTTGTATCAACTGATTGTTACCACTTCGGCAAACCGCAATATTCTTGACATGGAATGACGCAACTACATTCTAAAAACTGCATCACTAGCACGCATGATGGTCAAAAACTGTCTGGCAACTGAGAAAAGATGTTTACTTGTTATAGAAACGTTGTCTTTCTTGAGTAACACAAACTTTACTCACTTAACTAATGGTTCCTTCACTCGATTAGTCAAGTATCTTTCGTTCGGTTTATACAATTTGTTTACACAGTTACCAGTATAACTTCCCATCTTTCTTGATTAAAACTACTTGTCCTTTTTGAGGTTGCATTATCTCAATGAGTTTAGCCTCAAAAACGATTTGTTTCGTTGAGTTTTTCAATAGTTGTGTTGTTTGGTGCATGCGGTGGTCCTTCCTTTTGCTGAAGTAGTCACCTATTCGAATGTTGGGTTTTGACTACAGTAATTTTTTTATCAGTTTTATGAAATGTGAATCGAAGTTGCTCAAGCCTGTCCTGTGTACAGAATCGGCTTGTTTGTGTATATTCACGCTGGTTCGTTTATACTGGACTGATGTGAAGTTATTGTAACTTCGGTACTGATCGGACCACGTGAATTTTCTACTGACAACTCTTTTACTCGAGTAATACTCCTGGAGAATTAGGATTATTTATACCAGCCATAAAAATAGTTGTCAGCCTCAAATTCACACATAACCTTTGGGTCATTATATGATAAAATACACGACCCCTGATGGTTGAGACTCGCAATCTGGACGCTAGCTGAGTGTCTGTGACCTCATGCACTTCTCAATGTTATTTACCATAGTTGAGCAAAACCTCAAAATGACTGGACGATGGCGTGATCAGAGGCTAGGTAAACCGTAACTAGCTTGTCGGACAAGATTGGTAGGTTGGTAGGCACTTTCTAACCGCCTAATAAGTCGGTGATCATCCATACTGCTAGCTATGAACAATTTCTGAAGTGGCGGTGATGATTAGGACGATAGGATTGTAAATAATTTAGGTATTGCAATAAGTTGCCTGTCATCGGTTCGCTTCGAATAAGTTCTATCTCGCCACTGACATAACGTTTGGAAAATGACAAAAACTTCTGATATGTTTATACCTAGGTCTTGTCTAACTCTTCGCCTTAAAAGTTTGTTAAACGAAACTAGCTGGACTTCCCATATTTGTCTCATCTATTTGATGGCAGGATCGCCCGTTAAAACAACAGCTGACGTTCTCAATGCATAGCAACCAAAATTTCCTCCAGAATATCGTTCAGGAGAGGCAATGTAGTGACTGACTTGGACGAGTTCATAAACATAGCCGGTTGTTTTGTGCAGATGAAATCAATATGAATCGTAACTAGACGTCTATAGAGCACATCAGTTCATTATCCAGTCTGAAGTTATCTGATTCACCAATCATTGTAAAGGAACGTTAGAGGAATATGCCTGACACTTCTGTTTCAGTAAAGTCAGACCAAAGATTAGGCAAAGTACTATTTCAAGGTATGAGAAGTTTATAATTACCATAATCGGCGGGAGCAGCTTCCCGGACGTGTATGTATTTCGTAGGCCGCAACGTTGAGATGTTGTTGATCCTTCTGTTTTAAGGGGTTCATCCGTGATCTCATTGGTAATCCATAGTTGTAAGTATAGTTACGGATGTTTTCCTATGAGGAGTTGTATGCCAGTTTTATAGTCCACTGTCTACTTGTTGAAATATTACTTGGTAATCTAATAATGTGCTGGACTGTTTAATTAATTCGATAATTCGGTTGACCTCATTTGTCATCACCGATCCACCTGTCCGGAAGTCTTTTAGATATTACACCAAATGACGAAATGCACTCTTCTCCCATCTGTTCACCATTAACACTTGCCTTTTTCCCAAAGAACTTGATGGGACTGCACCAGACTGCCGGGCGTTTGCACTTGACCCAGCGGTCACGATAAATCTGGTTTGGTTGAAAAGTTCACGTTACTGCTTCGTAGTTAATAACTAGTTTGGGATATTTCAAAATTGAACACCACCCATACTTGATCGCAGCCTTCGCATTCAGATAAGCCTTTCGGCTATTCCACTTCGAAAGGAAGCACTAGACTCGAGTTTCGCTCTTATTAGAGCTCATCAGTAGTGCATATTCTTGTCCGGATCAGAGTTTGCATTCTGACCATCGTGTTTGTGAGACTAGCATGTTAACCACAACGAATGAATGCGAAGGCTGCGATCAAGTGGAGGTGGTGTTCAACTGTGAAATAACTTAAATACACGAACCTTCACTACTGATTTGTTTGGGACAGTTGTGTCTTTTATCGCAAACACAGGGTAGTCTATAAATGATTGTAAATCTTAACAAAGCTTGCTAAAACTGCAGAAAATCACTCATCCACAGGCTCCGTGATGTTGACAACCACGAAGTTGACCGTGTTTACAGCGAATTTTCATCATTAACCAAATAGAATCTATGCCACCAGAAGTCTAAATAGTAAGTGGTCCATTTCGTCATCTTGTAAATTTGATTGCGCGTGAGTCTGATGTCACCGATCGATCACAGTCTTTCATCTTTGATTGGTCTGCGATCAGTAATGACAGCCACCTAATTTGCCGTCTCATGTCGTACTTTTTTATTTTGCCACTGATTTTGTCGTATAGTCGAGCACAAGAGTTTTCACTTGTTGACATTCTTGTGGTTAGAATTGTCTGTAACTCTCCCCAGCTGTACAGACGTCCAGTAAAACCGTAGGCTGCCCGCGGGATCTTAGCTCAAGAAATAGGCTGTGCATCGTTACAATGTTGTGCAATACCCAGACAACCTCTTGTAGTCCATCTCCCCAACTGTTGCCAATCCTTTAACTTGTGGTTTAGGCCATGACTTTGAGCCTGATGACCTACGCAACTTTTCGTTAGTTTATTCTGCCTTGTAAGTAGCCTCCAACCACAATATGAAATGGTAAATCATTATCATCGTGCAAACCTTTCTTCGGGGATTGTCGAAGTAGTCCACATACCTCATTGCTCAATGTGTGTCTGGATTTCCAGTTACAGTGGATTTTAACGATAGGGGTTTCGCCATACCTTTTCAATGACGTCGACACTTGAGATACGTTCGAATAAGCCTTGTCCTATTTCCTGTCTTTTTAGGCCCAAATATACTCCTTTTCAATAAACCTTGTCTGGTGTGAATATGAGCGTCTGTAGGTCGAACTACAATTTCTTTCTGACTGATCGGAAAAAATGACAGCTTTATTGGTCGCGACCTGTCGTGTACTTTAATATAACCGATAAATTCGCTGTTTTTATGATGTAGCTCATCAACTTGGATATGGTCCCTGGCATTAATTCTCCCGGTATTCCTCTCAACTTGACAGCTTCCTGATGACTGATAATATATTCCTGCCAACAACCAGTAATTTAGTGACAGGTATAGTATCAGTAAGCAGTTAATTTTCTTCTACTGCTTGCATGAGACTCATTGTTCTCGTCAGTGTTAAGTTAGATTGTGAAACTGAAGTATTTAATCGGAACTCCCAACGCTCCCGGATTTTGATTAGATTCTTTTCTATTGTCAGCCCAATCAGCAGTTTGTGGTCCTTCTCTGCATAAAAGACTGTCACATTCGAGTGGATTCTCATTACCTGCAGAACCCGCATGATTTCTAGGACGTTTTTCTCCGCAACAGGATCTTTATCCGCTTTGTGAATGCCGATTACCGTACTCAGCTTCCTCTAGCGGTTTTAAGGGGACTGCACTAATTTCGATGTACCATTTGCATCCCCTGACACCTCGACTGGTTCACTCGCCTTGGAAGCTGCGTGATATAATGTACTAATGTTCATCTTCAACTTTACTGTTTTAGCGCCCTCTCCATCTCATCAGTTTGACCGAAGTTCATTCTCCTATCTCAATAATCGGAGGAGTGAGTATGCTTTTCTGGAAGAATCCCGGCATGAAGCGCAATCGTTTTGAGAAAAGACCTAAGTCGAAGCTTTGGTCTTGGAGTTGAAAATTTTCCGATGGTTGTCAGTTTCTCCGGCAATGATGGAAACTTCCCCCATCCAAACTGATGGCCCCAAACAGTTAATTGTGATCGGGCTGAAATGACATTTCTTGCTGTTAAACTTTGTCATTTTCGTCGAATTGTTTTGGCAAAGACCTTAAACTTCTTGCGTTTTTCAACTACTGTATGAATCTGTAACGTGCAATCGGAACCAGCAGGGGTGCATGAGTTGAATTTGACTTGGTGCCGGAGCGTGCTGCTGTGTTGTCGCTGCCGTTTTAGTTACTGTTTGTGCAAGTCATGTTCATGGCTTACTGGGCCTTTGGCTGAAATTGGTACTTGCTGTTTCCTTTTACAGGACTGTTGTTGGAACCCCTACTTTGAAAGAACGCTGTCCCCCGGTGTCTCCACGTCGCCCTAAAGTTGGTCCGTAAGTGTAACGGACAATCGGAGTAAAGACGGCCGGCTTGTATGTTACAAATCCCATTCACAATCACACCCACCTGATCTTTCAATGTAAGAAGTAGGAGGAACCAGAAGACGACTGAAGCACCGCAAAGATGAAAAAGCATCCTAAGAAATCTGTACTGTTGTCACTTTACACAAATGACTGGCTTTCCACGTCACTGGTAGTTGCAAGTAAACGGAAAGCAAGTCGCTTGCGAACAGCATGTTGCGTTCATGTAGGCGTGCGTAACCCACTTTTATTCGGGGTATCGGGGAGAGCATTTTTGGTTGCAACTCGGTAGGTTCCATTTGTCTTCTTGTTTTAATTTATTCATTTATCCAAAAACTCTTTAACCGTCCCTCTAGTTCTTGAATCAGCTTGTCTATTACTCTCCTGCATAATCTGCAGTCTTCACTTAGTTACAAGTCTGTCGAGCTCTCAAATCGCTTACAAAATCCAAAATAATCATCCCAAATAGAAAACAGGTGAGCAAGCTCATCGATACACTGCTTAAAGACAAGAAAAAGAGATCCTAGTAGGAGCTCGGCATAGATTCTAGCCACTCGACTTTGCTCGTTTGCTTTACTAAAAGGTGTAGTCTAACCTTATCAATGACAAGTTGCTCCCCCTTCTTTAGTTTTATGTTTGCGTATTGTTAGGGCATATGTGGTTGCAAAAGTTACCTGTGGTCAGAAGGTGAATAACGTCAACAAAAAACACTTATGGCACGTGGATAACAGTGTATCGAATATACACGAATAACAAACAGTATAACTAAATGTGTAATGAAAATGTTATAACTTCTTGAAATCCGGACAGAGAGATGATCTGATTGCTTGGAATCACCAAGTTTAACGGTGGAAGCATGCAAAATCTGACGGACTGATGGTATGATGTGAGAATAGACTTTGACTTGCAATATGTTTACTGAGTGGAGGTGTTTAAGTCCGTGGAGTTAAAAGTTTTCATCGTAGAACCGTGTATTATTTAGCCCATTCGTTAGAGCTGGGAAATAACATGTATGATTCTTGTTTCGTTTTGGACTTCTGGTGCTGTAAACACGTTTAAGATGACTTTTGGTTCAGCATTGTTCGTGAACAATAACCGTGTCAAATCGTCATCGGGATAACGTGCAGGTGGGTCTGAATGCGAGAAAGGATGGTATCGACACTAACAGTTTTGGAAGAGCCTGACGTGCCAACCTTGTCGGGTGTATAGTAAATGAACACGGCCGTTTAGCTAGTTAACCTCACTTTTCAGAATGTACAACAAATCGATTCAAAACGTCGAACCGTGTTGAGGTGTCAACTACGACGTATCAGCACGGTTATTAATTTGGAAATGGATAGGATAAGACTAACAGGTTGATTCTCGAACGTGTATCAGCTGTGTCGGGTCAACAAGACACGAATATATGAGATCGGTTTCAATTACACTGTTGATCGCCAGTAGTGCAAAACGTATCGTGACACCACCAATTTGAATTTGAATTTTCTGAGTTAATAATTGTGACGGTGTTCCTCTCATTACAACTGTATCCCAATTCTTTGAATTAGCTAACAGTCCAAAATGTCCGTGTAGGACTACCTTGAGTTCCAGACGCTTGGATGCATCGTCGCTGAAGCATGGAACAAGTGTTGTTCTTGTCTTCGAACAATGCTGCTTCGACTAAGGCAACGTTTCGTTCATCATCGGCGTTCTATAGCGGACCATTCATGAGGTCGAAATCTTTGGTTGTAGATTTTACAGTCATTAATCAGGATCTTGGTGAATGACAGTTTTTCCAAGATCTTTGGCACACTCAGATAAGTCCAAACTATTACCAAACATGTTATACAATAGTCTCCCGCCAACATACCGTCACTTAAACGGGATGATGACAGACTTTCTCATGTTTTGTTGCTTCATCTGGTCACATTCTGACAGAATGGTATAGATTTCTGTTCAGCATTCGGCTGCAACACCATCAAGTGTATTTTCGGGCATGGAATTAAAAATTAAACACAACACATGACCTTCGTAACAAATGACAGAAAGTAGGTGTCAGGGTTTACACAATAATTTCAACATCTGCTGCATACAATTTCCATGATGCTCATTCTGATTGTCAGCACTCGGAAGAAAATCACCAGTTAGCTCAAAAGAGTTCAACAAAAATTTATTCTCATGTGTTCGCCTTTTCTCTGGTAATTTGGATAATGTAAAACGAACGTATAACTCAATCACACAATGAGTAACCCTTCCAACCAAATTAGCAAACTTACTTTGGAATGAGAAGAGTTTTGTTTGTACGAAGTTTGGGTCTGAGTGTCGTCTTCCATATGTCCAAAGAAGTACTAAGAGCGCGCTGTAAGTATATTGAAACTACATTTGTAAAAAGTTGATAATTGGCAAGAATTTACCGTCAGTTTATTCAAACTAGTTCTAACGGATTTATCATAGGTGTGCTTAAACCATAAGTATGCGATTAACATTCCTTTGTTAGCCCGGTGCAGAGGGGAAAAAGCAAATAGTAATTTTTTAAAGTTACGTGCACAAACTTCAACTGTTATATTCAAGTATTTCGACATCCCGCACGCGTGAATTCTAACAAACTCACCCACTGATGACGGTTTAAAAGCATGTCAAGTAAACAAGTCTCAGACGTTTGCAGTAAAGGTTGCACTATTTGGGAGTACGCTACCGAAAACGCTTTTTCACTGATCACCTTCTCAAACATCGAACCAGGAATGCTCAGTTTCCAGGATGATAAGTGTACTGGAAATTTAAAACCACCAAGCTGTTACGTAACATTAATACAAAC
Organism: Paragonimus skrjabini miyazakii; assembly: GCA_014338405.1. Classification (NCBI taxonomy): domain Eukaryota; kingdom Metazoa; phylum Platyhelminthes; class Trematoda; order Plagiorchiida; family Troglotrematidae; genus Paragonimus; species Paragonimus skrjabini miyazakii. Next base: position 38,071 of record JTDE01003390.1, on the reverse strand, counting down.
AGGCATGGTTTCGAGACTATATGATTAAGTCTGCCTAACAAAGTAACCGATCCAATGAACTGATTAGTTTACCTAACTGATGGTTAATCTTCAATAAATATTTTCGAAACTCTACAGCAATAAATGTTTTATGGAGATACTTAAGTGACGGACTGTCTGCGTCAGACTGCAGACCGTTAAGTTTTGCGTGAAAACGCAGAAAATGTCTTCACACTCGCAGGAAGAAATGGTAAAGCCTACTACCATAAAAGAATACCCACTACATTCCGCTTTGCACTCCCTACAAACAGACATATCAGACTGCTACTCGTGAGTTAGTAAAAGATTTGGCAGTCGATGAAGGTGTATATGAACAGATCACAAGAGTTGTAGAGCTAGCTAGGGTTTTCTATTCAGAATGTCAAGTGGCGTCAGGTTATTTCTCAATGCATCAATATTTCAAGAGCGACCAAAATTTCACTTTCGAAATAATTTACGTGCCAGGTGATCCACCAATGAATCTTCTACATCTAAACGGGATTCAGAGCGTAAGGCAGCATTTTCTCAGACTGAATTACGAAACCACTAAGTTACTGTGCTAACACAAATTAATAACAGTTATGACCTGCAACAACGAGTGCAACTCAGTGGACATGACTGAAATGGTTGGCATTGCACAAACTCGGTTGACCCATAAATAGAAGGCAAACGGCAATGCAACTTTTCTGTCTATCCTCAAAACTGCAAATACGAGTGAAAGAACTTGCATGTCTGACAAACTGTTACACCAGTTTGCTTCGTTGTTCGTTCCTCTTATGGTTGCACGTTATTAACTTGATGAAATGTTTGGGTTGAATTATAACTTTAATCGAAACGGAACACTTCAATTCATACAACGGTTGTTTCAGAAATAAGGATTATATGCATAATTCACATCGGACAAATATATGTAAGTAACAAATAATCACTGTCTGAATAGCTAACTGTCGCTTAAAAGTTCAAAGTAGCCTATTTCAGAGTGTCTACATAGGACTTACCTCAAACTCGCTGAATTTAGGATGGTTCGACATATCCTTCCCAACGATAGTTCTTATTTTTATGCCGTCTTTAAATGGGTCAGCTTGTGGAAACTTCAAGAATGATTTCACCAGTGTTGTGTTGGACTGACCTTTTGCTGTGTGCCAAAATCATCTGAATAAACTCCGTGCAAGCCAACCTCCAAAATAAGTACGTAGGATAGCATAGGGATGCAAATCATCTGTAACAAATTAAATAAACCATGACTTTACATTGTGTAGGCCACGGTATACCAAATAGCCCACATAAATATCGCAGTAGTTAAGTAAGTTTTGATATACTATGTTTTGACTTTATTGAGTGAATTTTACCGGAAGCGTTGTTAACTAGATTTGAGTGACACAATTTTGTGAAACTGCTCCGCTATCCACAACCAGCATTTGGCCCCATCCAAATGCCCTTCAGCGCAAGAATTTTTATGGGATAAAAACTTTTTTATACGTTTTAGCAATTTCGTAACACAACGAACACACTAATATCAAAAACTTAACCGAGCGTCACAAGGGATTCCGAATTTTCCTAGAACGTTTACCGTATTCCACACACATTCACTAATCTCATTAACTATAATTAATAATTGTATATAGTCGAACTGCTTTGATAGGTTCATATTATATCACATGAGTAGTAGTGGGTCATTTAACACGTTCACCCAGGTATCATTCGGTTTCCTCAGGATGGTTAAAAACGAATTACCACTTGGCGCATTTTTCTGTTCGGAGCAAACCCCGAAAGACTCTTCAATAACCCTTAAATATTCACAGGTGCGTTGAGGCTGCTCCCTGCAGCTTCAAAAACGTAAACATTTTTCGATACAGTGGTATACACTGCAGAATGTATAAATAAATTATATCTGTTTTAGTACACTCGTTGTGACACAGCAAGTGCAGTGATGGCCAATTAATGGGGCTCCGTGCAAACCCTTCATGTGCATCCTGCGGGCAGATGAACGTTCACGGTGTGTCCATCATTTGCCAGTTTCCAACAAAACCGAACTGATGCTCCTTTCCCTTATTTACCAATCACTTTTGAAGGGTTAATCATTTCTCCACCTCACTGACTTACAGGTTAAATAATGCTAAACTAATCACTGTTGCAATACAATTCACACAAATAAACGTGATTAAGAGTTACTTAGTCATAGTTTTATTACTAAGGCGTTAATACTTTGTGTGAAAACCTCCTCATTGCCTTCATTAGTATGAATAGGCCCTTATTCACGCTCACTGGCTCGAAGATAATTAGGGCAGTGTATCACTCTGGAAGATGTATGAACCTGTTGTAAAAAGTAGACCTTTACTTAGGCCTGTAGACATAGGTTATACCACGCAAGTTGAAAATTTCACCATAGCCACACACTACAACCACAGGACTGTAGCCACCTTCGTTCTTACCAAATAAGTCAGCACATGACCCGGGATGAATTGTACCGATTTGGGCCCAATGAGATTGTAGTTAAGGTTACCAGTTCTCACATGTAAACGGCCTGTGACGCTTTACTCCCCGATAGCATATTCAAAGAATATGCCTATTCTAGGTTTATTTAATAGATAAAAATTAAAGCTGACCGAGTTTGTCCTACATTTCGTTTGAGGTCATGGTTACTGTCACTTTTTTACTTTGACCTTAGAGGCGTTTCAGCGCTCTCCTTCCCCTGGGGCAGTTAGCAGTTATTGTTGGAATACTACTGTTAACCATGTTGATGTGACAAACGTGTGCAACATTAATCCGAGTAAAGTTAAGCCCTCGGAAGTGCCCAACTTATTTTCAACTCAGTTCAATTCATGTTAAAATAATAGTGATGTAGCTAAATCTTTCGCTGAGGAAGCTTACGCAGTCTTTAAGTAAGCTCGAATTCAGTGTGGCTGAAGTCCTTTTTAGTGATGTTTTGTGGTATGTGATCATCAACATTTAACTGTTTTCGTAAGGTAACCGATTATAAGTAAGATCAAGCCTTTTCTGGTTACCTTATAAACAAACTCATTAAATGCTGCGTGGTCTCGAACGAGGTTGTCTTTGTCGGTATTCGTTGAATCGTCTACATTTACACTTATGTGGGCAGTCCATTACATGGTCAAATTTTATCTTGTTGCCGTAAGTCAGCCGTTTTTTAAAAGTTCATTGAAATCTATTCTGTTTGCATTATACATATCACTGAATTATCGCTGCACCGAAAAATCAGTTCATGTTTTCTCAGGGTGTTTGTTTCAGTAGTTGTTTTTATATTGTGTCTAGAACTTTACAAAACTTCAAGTTTTTTTAAAACGTACGTTACTGTCTTAAGCCAACTGCCGTATAACTTGTGGCTGTTCTTTTGCACCATTTCGCAATCACTATATATCGGATGCTCCATAAGTTGTACCCAATTTTTGGCATCTTCAGTGTTGTTTTGGTACGTTTGTGTATTGCCTCGTATATTTGTCAAGATATATGCCAATTCCTACTCTCCCTTTAGAAGGAGGACTACACACACAGCTGATTGCAAAACTTGTAAACAAAGTGGACTAAAGTTGAGTTCAAATAATGAATCACTCTAAAGTAACTAGCTCAGCCATCTCAAAGTAGCAACATGCACTTTAGCTTAATTCACTGTAATACAAAGAAACAGTGAGTAAAATAGTGTCTTTCGAGTCGTGTCTTTTGTATTTTATTTCAATTACCTCCTTAAATGGAAGTCCGCTTAAAGTGACATCCGTACTGGAATGCAGAAACGCTTGTTCAGAAGTGAGTAAAACAAGCAATTAGGGTAGGTTATAATTGAAATAATTGGAGAAGAATTATCACCGTTTTTGGCTCCGCATGAGTTTACTACAGGTCAGAGAGGTCTAACTTGCTTTAAGTTCTCAGTCACATTGGTAAGATACAGGACACTATGTGCTGTGTTGTCTTGGCACAGCTAACAACAACGTAAGCTTAAGTCGCATGGTCCATAATAAGGTTCAAGAAGATCTAACTGCTTTTATTCATGAACTCGGTGAATTACTCATAGCTGTGAAAGCGAATTATTACGTCGCATTTTGCTCTGTTCAAAGTAACCTGTGAGAGGCTATTTCTCAGCATAAATTGTATGCATTTCTTTTGAGAAAACACTCACACGTTTTCAAAAATATGTCACCACATGGCTGAACTAAAACTCAACGTAATTACGCAAGGTTAACTTGGAAAATGGAGATGACGATTGTTGTCGTCACTATACTATTATTGAAACAAACTTTAAGCCGAAAAGTGCCTGACGCTCTCTGCGAAACTTGAAGATCCAAAGGCTATAACCAACGTCGTTAGCAACGCCGGAGTCACTCAACAACAGTATGTTCAAATCACGTGGCACATAACAAGGTTAATTAAGTTTTTATTTTGCTTACCATGAAACCAGGTACATTACTTAAAACGGTTAAGTGCAACTTACCACTTCGTGAGTCGCTTACTTTACAGCAATCCTTAATGGATTCCTGATTACATGAAACATATATTAGACTGTAGAAAAAGCACTTCGCAATTTCAAAAATTACTTCATCACAGGACTGAACCCTATAGTTGAACGTATCGGAGCACACTGCGTAAATTGAACGACGGATAGTTCGTATTTAGGTTAACCTGTGAATGGCTAACAGAAGCGTTTCGGTCGATAAACACTGTATTGAAACCCATGTGCAGGAAAGTGTAAGCTGCTACAGATAGGTCTACAGATAAAAATATGCAAGAGTAAAGCAAAGGATGTTTTTCTCCCGGCATCCTATAAAGCGGTGTACAAGTTTGACAGAAGGATGGGGCTTATCTCCGTGACCTGGTTCCGCCACACTGCTACTGACATCCTTTTAATAAAGGTATCAAGTAAATCTATTATACTCAAATTATTCTATAGATAGTGTTCTTCCGGGCTGGCAGTCACGCTTTTCTTTGATGATGGATGCGTTCCCTTAATCCGTTTTATCACGGGCGGTGTGCTCCTGAGCATACTTGATTAAAACGCATAATCTGCCTTAATCCATGGTAAAAAGCTTGATGTAATTGGGTACTACCTTTGGTTATTATAATTAATGGGATGCAGAAGTTTACAATCCAGTGTAGAAAAAGCGCCCTAGCCACTGTTTTGATCAAAGTGTATTTAATGGAAACAGCCATAAACCGGCGACGGAATCCAATGACCGCACTGGAAGTGTGCATTAAATTATTCAAACCAGACAAAGGCTCACAACCCTACCGTGCTTTAGGGGAGGGGCAAAACCATGTATGGGTTAACGATAGCATTTTCTGCCGACCTCATTTTGCTGGCAGGATGTGCGTTTTTGAGCCCAGATGCGTAGGTCCTCATAAATTGATAACCTTACTAAAAGGGTGGCAATAAGCCTGACGGTGGTGCTCTTAGCTATGTGTGGAAGCGAATGGATTCTGAAGCATAAGGACGTGTGTCCCGCGTTATTTGCGCAAAGTGTACAGGTCGTCATCAGGAAGGGATGTAAGAGCAAATTTTAGCGGTGAATTCAGGCACTTCAAGGAATTATCCTTTTTATAAACAGTAGTTGACTCCAGCATACCGTTAAAAGCTGGTCAGTTTGTATGGTCAGCTTCTGGATAAAAAATGTGCATCAATTTCAGTGCTGGTTTTGCCTACAACATATCGTATGTTTATCAAAATTCGAAAGACTAATTTGAAATGTCGAATCTGCCGTGGCGATGTTTTGTTTAGCTTGCTGTGAAAGGCGTGCATTGGCGCTGTATTGTAACAACCGTAAATTGCCAGTTTTATTAAGTGTCAAACATTTTAACACTGAAACGGATAGAAAGTTTTTGCGCCCAAAAGTGTTGTACGTCCCGTATTCTGGCATTGACCCCTGTGAGGTAGAAGGCAGTCAGCTGGAGTTCATTATCCGCAAACGGCTGAATGACATAATCTGTTGCTGAAATCGACGTCGCACCCAGAAGTTGACAGGTTTCGGAACCTGAATGCAAACAGCGTGGGTTGACAGTATTACTTAAAACCCTCTTAGAGTTATCCAACATCTATTGTGTGCAAAGGGGGTCAACTGATGGAGTCATCAAATACATCCGTCAAATGGACTGGTATATTAGATCTGTTCAAAGCAAAGCGACTGTTTAAGTTGATCACTTGTAAAAAAGAAGGGTGCCACTTTATTGTGGATAGCACTGGAACGGAGCTCTAATTTTCTCGGGTTAAGGTAATCCACCTACGAGAAAGATTCAGTATCCAAATAAATATTGCGTTGAAACGCCGAAGGCATGTTTGGACAAGTTTTGCATTAACAACACAAAATTAAAACAGTTGCAATATGTGCGAACGTTTACTCCGTGATCTTCCACTTATTCACTATCAGTTAAAACATCATTCAGACAGACGTACGTAAAGCCCAGTCCACATTAAACTTTGTCAATGAAACAATGGGACGTCTGTGCCGCGTTGCTCTGCCTGAGATACATATGGAAGAATGTGCGAATTCCAATGCTGTGGTTATCGCTCTTTTGGGATATCTTTCAATGCAATTTGAATGTAGTAATATGCGTGGACAAAGTTTAATTCTGACATCATGTTTCCACTAGATAGTCCAGAAGCAAAGTCTTTAATTTTTGGCATTGGATAGCGGTAAGGAATTGTTGTGCTATTCAGAACGTGGTGGCCGCCCTAGGTGATGCAGTCACCGGAAAATCTTGATGTTATTGTATGTGGCGAGGATGAGTCATTGCTGCTTGACGGCTTAACGATGCCTATATGAAGTAAATGTTCATTTTCACCCCTATCTCTTTTGAGTTGCGCTTCATTTACTCGGTGCGGCCGGTCACGCACTAGTGATCGTTTCGTGGCAGTGTGATGCTGTGTTGTGTATTTTGTTGGCTCCGGGTGATAGGGCGGTTGCACAAGTTTAGTGAACTCTTTTGATAGTGAAATAAATCGTAAGGCAAGCACCGAACAGTTTAGCTTTGACAAAAACTCATTGGATGGAGAACAAACTAACGTTATCAACCATTCCGCGGCTTTTGACGTCTGCCAAGACCTTAACTGATCCGAGAAATCCACCTTGATGACGGGCGTTGTTGTGTCGACTAGGGTGGACAGTTACCTGAACTGTCACCTGAGGCCAAGATCAAGGGTGCGCAGCTTCCCACCGTGGATGCTGATGCGGTTCTAGTAAGCAGAGACAAGCGCGTGATTTGCCTCGCGGAAAAGATTAGCGGAGAGGGGATGACGCTGAATTCAACACCAAAGTTAACAAGAAAGTTGTTGCTGCAATACCCGTCCCTCGCATAGCATGGGCTTCTAAGTAGAAGTTTGCCGGTCAGCTGTCGCCGTCAAGGATTAGCACTGAATTTTGAGAGTTGTGAGAAAAGGGAGTAAAAGGTATGTTGCTTCATAAACAGTTATTTTGCTGTTGTAATTTTGGTAGTACCAACAACATCTTACATAAATTTGCTACCTTCCCGTAGAACATCAACCATCATGCGCCTTCAACATGATGAGTTGCTCTGTTAGTTGATCGGACTGCCTCACACGTGTGATAACCGACGTTTGTGTAACGACGCATGAGCTCCTGTAGGAAAGGTGTTCAGTCACGTCACTAACCCTGCTAGCACCAATTAGGGATTGAGTTAGGGGTAATTTAGGGTGGTTTAGGGGTAATTTGAGGATGGATTTTTTCGACCAATCGTTTGTTGGTTGGTGAAAATGTATGTAATCGCCTGCTCACCATTATAGTGTCTATTTATATAATACATGAAGTACATAACACAAACGGTTCGCATTAAAATGGAGGAAGTATTCGTTGTACGTATAAACCGGTTATTTGTTTAGCCAAACTCTAACCGCTTCTGTTATTCACGCGCGCGTCGCTCAAATTTTCACCCTGTTGGCCGTGTCTGTCGTTTACTCGCATCGCCGATCTTGTGATTATGTCTGATCAACACCACGATAACGCTGAATCGGCGATGCGAGTAAACGAC
>JTDE01003389.1:47584-74131 GCA_014338405.1 Paragonimus skrjabini miyazakii | reverse complement strand
CTGTGGCTCGGGCCGACGCTCACCTCAACAGTGACGTGGAATATCCTAGAAGAAAATGTTACTAAGAAGTTTGAAGACTAATAAAAGAAGACTAAGCGGAGGAACTAGAGATGATATGGATACAGGTACGCTATTTCCTGCGACACATCGCCATCTCTGATAGCGTCTCTAGCCAGCGGTTTGAGTGATCACGAGGACCCCATCCAGGCAGGCGACACTTGCCCACTTTGCTGAATGAAGCAGTCAGGGTCTTCATATTTTGTGACCACGTTGTTGCTTGACCACCACGTGGTTTGACCCAACTGTTGGTGGCCTCAGTATATAATGCCCAGTACGGTAAACGATCAGATGACATACGGAGTACGTGACCCAACCATCGCAAGCTGTGTACCGGGATTAGTTGACCAATTGGTTGCGCATCCCGAGCGTTCTGTAATACGCGCCGGCGAACTGCCACATTGCTCGCGCGATCAGTCCACTTAATTTCGGCCAATTGACGGAGACAACGATGGTCAAACACAGCTAGCCTGTTGATATCTTCTTTGTGAACAGGCCACGTTTCCGAACCATAAAGCAAAATGGAACGCACACATGCATTATATACCCTTCCTTCCAGCGACGACCGGACGTCTTTTCAACGCCACAGATGACGCAGTTTGGCAAAGGCAACTCGTGCCTTTACTATCCGCGCTGATATCTCATCAGCAATATTACAAGTTGATGAGATAGTGCCACCCAAGTATGTGAAACTGTCTACAATCTCAAGCGGGTTACCTGCAATGAAGAAAGTAGGAGTTGAAGTGCCCCAGTTGCTTGGAGAATTAGAAACTTTGTGCGCCTCTTGAAACACTGATTTGACACTTTTACACAGTTCTTCAGCATATTTACCAGATGTGAATTTACAGTTGGATCCCTTCTGACCAATCCGGTGCCCTGCTCATTGGTTATTTGACTTAGTAGATTCCATGTGACACAGCAGGGTTTAGATGTACCTGAGTTCAGATGTGAGATTTCTGAGCTACCGGCATTATTAAATCCACAGATGGTAGAACGCATGACGTGTAGGGCCATATAGTTCCTGTCATTGACTAGAATCTAGACGAAGCCAAGGATATTTCAACCCGACTGTCTTGTAGGTATAGTCTGTCGTTTACCCTACCAAACCTGTGCAATGTGGACTGATTAGATATATGGACAAACGTGCAGTGTTGGCGATGGAAGTGATGTGAACGTGGATTGAATGTGTGCTTACTAAGTGTGTGCCGGTGCAGCCGATATCTTTAGCGGTTAAGCAGACTAATTCTACCATATCTTTTAGCGATATGTATTAGATGGAGTAAAACATGTTTACATTATATTATGTACAATTTCGGTTTTGTAATGTTACAAAAAGGCAAATCACGTTCGTCCTCAAGCGTGCTTAAAGACGATACTACTGAATTGGTAATAGGTAGTGTGATTTTTTGTTAAAATATAAACCGAGTGGTTTGACAGATTTGATGATTTAAATGGGACTCGATTGTAAAAAAATAGACTTTCGGCTGCATTCGAGCAGACGAGGGAAACAGCATACCCAATCGGGGCAGGCGCTCTATTTGATCAGCTACGAGTCTATGCCAGGGGCCCATAAATGTCACATTTGGACCCTGTTACCCAACCGTCCCTTTGATTGTTCAATAGTGGTGCTAGTGGATTCCAGATAGGACTGATTGAGAAATCCTGCCGAGGCAGTCGATCCCTGGGTCACTTGTTGGATCTCGCATAGGAAAGTGGTATGGGTGAATAACAGTTTCCAAATGTGAAACTTCTGATCTTGTAGCTCAAGAAGTAGAGCGCTTGCTGTGTCGTTTCTGTCGTCGGTTCAAATTCAGCCGAAAGTCTGATTTTTCATAGTTGAGTCTTTTATAACACGGTTGTTCCCAGTATCCTTAACCACGTCATAAGCGTTGCTACCATGTCCATAATACAGTTTGCTATAAACAAGCGAGTTGGATGTAGTTTACTTGGATTAAACAAACATCGATGCTACCTAGTAGTTTATCGACTGGTTACGGCGTCCGACTGCTCCACCATAGTGCCAGATACTCTCTTGATAGATTGCTTTTCGTTAACTAGTACCCCAAGAGTTATGGTTAGTGTTGGCCATTTTAACTATCATTATTCTTCACATGTTTTTTTATGTCAACATAAGGATTCCTTCTTAAACACACCTCGGTCGCAGAATGTATGAAACAACCATGAAAAGTTTTCCGAAAATAAGAACAAACAATACAAATGCATAATTTTTGAGTACCTGTTAAACGCTCGATAATTTGAACCTCTTGAAGAACAGTTTCGCTTGAAAGGGTTACGCAGACAAGTTGGCATTCGACAGTGCTTCCATAAAGTTTAGCACTCGATCTAAATTACGCTCACATGTAGTTAACGTTGATTTCGAGTAGTGCTTAACATACGTTTGTATACTGGCGAGCAATTTTTGAGGATAAATCTGTCGATTTATGTGGTCGATTGGGACATGCTGGCTACTCACAATTTGGGAACACATCCTTTCTTGTTTCAGACGGCCTGGATTATGCCCATTTATTTTTTTACATAACTTGAACATTAATCACACACAAGTGTCATATTTGCATGGATTTTCCATCATCCCGTTTAGACTAGAAGCACTATATTCAAGCTCCGCTCTAGTTAGAGCTAATTATTAATGAATATACTTAATGTGACTGGAATTAAATCTCCGGCTACGCCTTAATGAATTAGCCGTGTTATTCATTGTGCCACCGGCTTCCAACAAAGCGTGACTTAACTACCACTTCTGAACGCTTAGCCACATTGGCCTACGGGTGATGTTGAGATTGTTTGATTAACCCAGGAGGAGTCAGCGCAGCTGTCCTGTTAACTCTAGTCGACGACCGAACAACTAGGACTTATCTCCAATTTTTATCTATAACAAGTTGTTGCATCATGGCTTACACGGATTACTAAAATCGTACCGTCATAAACTCAACCCAGATTTGTTTCATTTTATTCCCTCTGATCAATGCTTCTGATGTTCAAGTGGAAATTTTCTTTTCTTTTAACCAACTGTTTGCTGCTTGCCTACAATGTAAGATATTGTAGACTTACACTAAAAATTTTATACTGTTGCACTAATCGAACTTTCACCTAAACCACAATGACCTGTTCAATGCTATTTGTATCCTAACGATCCCAAATCCGTATGAGTATGAACGGAGAATGCATACCTGGCCACTAAATCACCGGGTTGACCCCACTCAGGTGTTCCGTGTTGTCTACAAAGTCCCGATAAACCACCCAAAACTGGTCAGACAACGAATGTTGGCTACTGCTGAATCGATCGCCATTCGATTACGCAATTCGATTTTGTGTTCACACAAAGAATTCGTGCAAGCCCTGCAGTTGCCGTGGCCATAAGTCACACCATCAGTCGGTATGCCCACCCAAACTCCAACCGATAACTTTGTGACGTAATGATGGGTGGAACTCCAAACCACCCATCGTTAACACTGGTGATTTGCTCTCTAAATGCCTGACCTATGGAGGCCTGCATATTTTGTAACGTTCTGCTTGATCCAATGATATCCTACTAAACCTCTTTGTCTTGTTTACACACTGTTTTTGATTTTGCTGAATCTATATAATTGTAATGATCTGATGATGAATTATCGAAAACAATTGTTCGTCACGTCTACTGTTCTAAATCAAATTCTACAACCGAAGGGTCATGTAGTGCAAACTTTACTTTTTCCCCAATTCATTTTTGCTAGCTTGCAGTGACCGGTTTTTTGCTGGCAGTACTTTTGCGGGTGGCCATCTAGCTAGCCCTCTGTGCCAAACAGAATACAAGGTTAACGCAACAACATGTGTTGGCCTGTGTATGGTTGTGGATATAGCGTATTGTGTGTATGTCTCTACGCCTATACACCTATATGTACACATGCAGTTTCCTTCTAAACACCTTGCTTCCACAGCAGTCAGTATGTCAAATAACACATGGTGGTTGGGATCATTGATGATATCAGGTTAGCGCTCGGGTTTTGTTCGCTTCATGCAAACATTAATGGAACAGCAGGCATTGAATACTCTGACAGTCAGGTCAGTCACCTAACTACTACTCCGCGAAAAAACAGACACTGCTTTGTTGACTAGAGTGCAAACCTACTGTCAATCCTATGCAGGTTCCCGTATGTGGTTATTGTATGCGTGTACAGTTAAGGATACGTTCACGTATAAGGAAGCACACATTCGTATATTGGCGTTCCTGAACCATCCCAATCTCATTAGACGGTTGCAATCCTCCGTTGACTGCGTGACCTAGGGCATTGGGCTGCACGTTAAAGCTGATGTTCGTGATAGTGGATGGCATGGGATGAATGACATCTTTAATGTTTTCTCCCTGATCAAGCATACCAAACCAGACTGAGCAGGCCAATCAGGTTCGGGTTCCCATTTCTCTCCCTCCACCTCCTAACGACAAACAAAGCATTGTAAGCTGTGTATACAGCGTCTTGATGTCCGTCAGTCCACGGAATTACTTAGCTAAGATAGCCTGCATTCCCAGGTTATGTGGAATCCGTGAAAATGTTCGTCATAACGTACCAAATGTATCTATGTACGATTCCCAAACAGTGGATTTCGTTAACGTAATCTGACAGAATCAATTGGAAATACTTTCGTCACTTTTACCAAATACTACTAAGCATAGTGGTTGGGAGAAGCAACCGGTTTTCAGCTTTGCCAATTGCTGAGTCGATTGAAAACACTTATCCATAAAAACAACTCATACGTTGTTAAGGCTTGATGTCTTGTGCTATCCAGCTTCTAAGTGAATGGATTGATCAAACAGTTAATTTGACAAGGAACCACGTTTTTATGGCGACGTTCCGCCCTATTTGACGTATCACCTTCTACAAAAGAGGTACTTGTTTTGTCAAATGCAAACGATTGTGGTTATCTATGAACCGATAAGGCGAAATGTGAATATTGGTCATCTCTCAAGACAAAAGCTTTGTTATCCTGCTCACTCAACAAATTAATGGTAACAGTGAGATAAGGTCGGACATCAGTGGCTTCCAAGACTTCAGACATTGAGTTCCCTAGTTCATCAAGACGACAAAAAGATATAAATTGCGGGATACAAACATTTTGTTTGTTCTCATCAGTCGATTACATAAAACATTCGGTTGTATAGGTTTAGCGCGTTGCGATAAAACAATGAAATGAACGAACAGCACATGAGTGCATTTGATTGCATCAGCACCTTTTGTCAGCAGACGGCCGGTGCGTGACGCTGAATCAGCAATGCCTCGGAAAACACCAACAACCTAGGATTGCGAATGCACAACAGGACCATGAACGAAGTGACGGGGTTTAACCACATGACCTGTTGCGATTAGGTGTTTTGCGATCGAAGACACTGGAGTTCTGTTCGGGTGTTGCTATACTGACATACGTTGAGTCATTGTTTGCACTAGCCACTTGGAGATGTGCTCCGTATTCCTCTGTCGTAGGCTTTGGTCCGTTCTGCCAGTGTATGAGTCACTGCAACTGCAAGTGATCTGGCAGATGGAATAATAGACCGGGTTTTCCGCGAAAGAGCGATCGGGACAGTGGAGACTCATCCTGCTGGTGGAAAGCAACAACCGCAATTCCGCTGCGGGATATGTGCGATCAACTGCAGATTTCAACTTCCGATTTGCATCGGTAATATTGTGGTCTTCTGACTGCAAATTGGAACTTGACGAAATTTCATAGACGAAAGACAGTCACAGTATGCTTCACCGAGCCACAGCATGGAGCATGTGTCCCTTCTTGTGACGAAAACGTTGCCTCTGATTCTTCATGGTCAATGTGAATTGGCAGGTGTTGTTGATCTTGAATGTTTTTAAGGTCAGTAGCATTGTGCACACAGGTTTTCTTTATATATCAGAGTGGGTGTACCAGATTATAAGTGAAAATCTTTTTAATTCAGTATAATATGATCGAAATTAACATTAGGTTTGACTATCCATTTAGCTTTTTTCAGTGACATACTAAAACCGACTAGTTATCGTTCGTCAATGTTCAGCAAATTTGAGGAATTCTGTGATTTAACATTGATACGACATCCTACTTAGGGGATTATCGATTGTGACTAAGGGGAAACGCATCGTCTCTTTTTGTGATAACCTGTCACCTTGGCATTATTTGCAAGAGAGTGTGGATTAGCATTCTGATATGATAACTCATTCTTTGTTCTAATGTCAATGGCACAGTAAAAGTAGGCAGTAAATCCCTGACTTCACTGGCAGACGAATGTGGCTTTCTTGGTGGAATCTATACATGTGGACTTGCTAAATTTTCCGTAGTGATTCGATGTTCTATTCTTTAGCGGCACAAATCAACAGCTCGTTGTGACACTACTGGTACATCCACAACACAATTTTAAAAGTTGTAAGCTATTTTGAAGTAGTATTCAAATATGAAGTATCCAACTTGTGGATACATCTGGGGAGAGCAAATCTGAAAGAGTCAAGTTACACTAAAATCTGTAAGAACAGAAAAGGTAAGTGAAAATGAGTCAAATAAATTGTAGCTTAAAAGTAAATAGACAAGAATAACTGAAATATTCATTTCCAGCGGGGAGGCTGGTCCACTAGTAATCCGTTATGCAGCATTACTCTTGAAACAAGCTACTTATCCAGGGTCAATCGATATTGGCATAATTTTACACTTTCCACTGTTGTATAGTACACCACACTTGCGACATACTACTCAATGTTTCACCGGTCAATCTGCCAAATTTCTTACCTAGCCATAGTGATAGCAGTGAAGATAAATTTTGTATCAATTTAACCCCCAAGAAACAAGGAGAAAGCGGGTAGCGACAGAACCATTCCATGGGTGTGTGTACTCTTTATTTTGTGAAAGATTGTTTGTGTATGACGCATTGGCCAAACTGGAGTTCGGATGGGCATCATATAACGTGTTGATGTGTTAATCGGGAGCTGCTGATGAATCGAGAATGTGGTGCTGAGCGTGCGCTCATCTTGCTTTCAGCAGCAGAAATTAGGTTATTCCTAACCACATCATGCTGTTAGGTGAAACTTTTCATGAGGATGAAAAAAAACGAAATTTAGACTACCGGATTAGCGTAGTTGAGCCACCGAGAAAACCCCCAGACGATGCCAGAGGTCAATTTGAGCTACCTCCTTCTTCCCGAACTGTCTACCTCCACGTATAAACAATGATGGAGAGGTTGACCTTCAATTTTGTGTAAACCAAGCGAAGTCAGACTTCACTGACAATTTTCTGAGTTTAAAACCGTTTGAGCTAATCACCTCCTTATAAGAGCCTACAGAATTGTATGTCTATAGCTAATTACTGGAGGATAAAAAGACGGTATTCGTCAATCACAATCATATTTTGGGGATTACTCCCCGTAGGAATCTCAGACAGGCTGTGCTAACTTTAGTGACGAATATGTGTCCAAGGTGCATGGGGGTGCGGTTCAAGCTGTTGGTTAATTGACTATTCTGAGGGATAAATAGTATGGTAATACTTATGTTAGCTTATTGGAGTGTTACCACTTATCACGCCAAATACGCTTTCGGGCGTACTTTTACTCCAGTTCGATTTCCTAATGTATACTTTGCAGGGATTTGATTCTGTTTTCGTGGAATACGTGCTAGTCTGGTCTGCCTTCAATCCCAGTCCAACGCCGATGGAAAACTGCGAGTATCCTTGTTCGAATAGTATACAAAGATGTTATGTTTCATGGTTCCACGAGAGATTTGGATGAAACTTTAAGCTGAGAATCATGTGAGACAACCTCTGCTTGCTTCACTTGCTAGAGACATACTAAGACACAGTAGTGGAATATTTTTCGGCAGCTGTGTAAACGACGGTCTTGTTCAAAAAACATCTATTCAAGCCATTACAAATTCGTTGAGCATGAGTAGTGCGCACTTTATTCTCTCATCTGCGTCTATTTGAACAAACGGCTTTGGTCACAGAACGTTGTTGTTTCACGTACCTGTAACAGTCGGCTATAATTGTCATACCAGGATATGTGCGTGGTAGTATAGACAATATTTGTTTTTCAACATGTGGTGCAATGGTCAGTTTACGTTGTTTGTGGTACATTTGTTGTTCGTAGAGGGATAAGTACTTGTTTGCTTAACGATATCAAACTAACAAAACATCAAAATTTGTTACTCACTCAATCGTGCATGATAAGGTAGTAGACTGCCAGAATTGCACTTTAATTAACTCATTATATATAGAAAGCCATTCAGAATTACGGTCACCAATATAATTCGGGTTATCGTATCTTTGGAAATAATGTAGTCTCACGATTCAGCTTTGCAATTCTACTGGTTTGTACATGTTTCATTCATATATAGGAACATATGTGTATCATACGTCTACCAACCTCGAAGCTGTTGATATCATTTTCGGTTCCAGCCTGTCAAAAAAATAGCCAACCACGTAAACGTTAACGTTTCAGACATAGACATCACCTAGTCAGTAAACAGACTACTAAGGACGGTGTGATGTGGTTAGACCGTAGTTACAAGTTTAATTGTCGTTGGGCTCGAACAAATAATTATTTTACGCTTTCGAATACGTACAACAACCTACAGCCCTTCATAACCTCGTTCATATAAAAAATTATGGATTGTACTACAGACTTTCAAAAAAGTGCAACGTATCAACCACGGTAGATATGTGTTTAGTGCTAGAAAACAATTCCCTACTTCGTTGTACGATTATAACAAGGGTCCACAACTTACAGACTCCAGTCTCAGCCCCTCGTGTACGATTTTAACTAACCTACTCGTACAGTGAATATATTCAATCCGCAGTCTAGCATAAAATAACAAAAGTGCTCAGTGGTATTTAGAAGTTAATTTACATGATATCTCTCTTCTTCTTTCATTTAGATTGTAGTCTAGTATTGAACCGTAATCATTAACGATCACAGTGATTTATTTTACTTACGACTTTGAACTTGAAAGTTACTTTAACAAAATAACCGGACTTAGTTCACTGTTTTATTTTCATCGATCTTGCTCATTAGTTGTAATGCAGTGTTTCTCAAGGTATGCCTACTATTCCTTATGGAAAGCAGTGCTGTGAGGATTTAACGGGGAAAAATGAGAAAGAACAGGGGGACTTCAGATTTGAGGCGATAATGATTTATTTCCAGTGACCTCGGTAAACTGGAATGATGCATTAAACTAAAATACAACATTGATCTTTCAACACATATGCGGTTGTATTTCAGATTACTTTAAAGAAGTATTTAGTCACTACTGTTTAAACTTTAGTGCTCACGTAATGTTTGTGAATTAAGTTGCAGACGATGAAGTAGCGCTTATGAAGACAAGTTGACAATACACTAAAAGTTTGAAGACTACTGTTACAGATATCTCCGGTTTGCTATCCACTCATTGGTACTTCAGCCGACCCAATTCGAAAAAGTAGTTTCCGACCCTTGGATTACAGTGAAGACTGTCGATGGCTGCGTGGATTCTATGATACTTTCTACGGCTAGTTCGAGCTGTATACCATTACTTGAGGTATTATGGAGTGCAGTTTCTTCCTACGCGTTTCCCGCTTTCTGCTGGTACAATGATCTTCCAGTTAAAACTCATGTTTCGGAAGGACTACTTCCTTAAGTTTGCCAGCGGCCACGTGATTAGCCATTTTGACCATTTCGGGACAAAGTTCAAAGTTCAGTAGGTCAGACGAAAAGAATCGGAGACACTGAATTCACCTACAAGAGAGTCAAAAGCGAATGTGTGAAGTTTTGTCATGTGACGGCCCAGCTACCTCAGTTGATGCTGTCTGGCGCAGCCGGGGTAGCTCTCAATCACTTTTGGGTCAGTAATGAATTCTCATTTGTTTGTTTCTCATCCATAAACGGATAATCGATTTAAGCCTATTAGGAAAGGAGGCAAAAAAGCTACAGAAAGTAAACCCCGTATTGTGTGACCCACACAGTTTATCCCGTTAGATCGATAAAAATTGTCCACGCATAATGAAGTAGCACCATCATACAGTTGTCTTTTGGCTGTAGAATAGGTACAAACGTCCATAAGTGAACCGCATACAACATACATCTTACGGCAATCTTGCGTTTCTCAGCGTCAGTGTGGTACTTAGGTTGCCCCTGCGTAAGTCGTATCGCTTGTAACGCTTATTTTAAGGGATGGGGCAATTCGGTTCTGAATGCACTGGATAATATTGTACTGCTGGTATCTCTCATTCTCTAGCTAACGGATACCCGGATAATCAAATGTAGTTAACCCGATTTTGCTAAGTTAAAAATGACTGCGATTGAAGTTGCTCGCTATTGTTAGGCTTATAAATATTCCACAGTTATCGAATTTAACTCATATTTAGGTTGATTAAGTACCATGGATTCGTTTTAAATTTCAGGTAATATTTGGAGCAGTGTTGGGGGCCCTTCACCATTTAAATATTGACCTCCAGTGGAAAACGGTTTCCAAAGATCTTATAAAAAGTTTTAGTACATATTTTGGTTTTGTGCTGTTCATCTTGTTGGTAGTTGGCTGAATTATCGCACTGAACTGTTATATTTTCGGTCGGTCCTTCTGTGTCCTACACCAGCTTATTTGTTTAAAACGGCAGACGAAGCGTATCCATATTCGTCCACGTTTTGAATCCGTCGGAAAGTGAAAACCTTCCCCTAAATGGTGAAGAAGACTGCCATTTCAACTAAGGAAACCAGTTTAACGAAGACTTTAGCGGACATAGCTGGGTTTATATAACGGTTGGGGATTGGGAGCATTTTATAAACATGTAAACAGCGAATGCAATTAATTTATCCTACACAGACGCAGCCGTCCATGGCTCTTAGCGATCGTGCTTTCACAAATCTTGTTAGTGGTCTTGATATTTATCATTTTGCACTCTTGCAGTTTACAAGATTTTTCAAATGAGCTTACTTGAACCAGTTTTCGCCAGCAGTAGTTCGTCAGACTAGTGCAGATTCATCGAAACGTGACAGCCAATCATAATGCAACAATTAGATTGCCGGTGATTGGCTGTTATAAGTTACGTACACTGCTCTTCCTATCCAGGATGTGGCAAATTTTGGACATGAAGCTTTTAGTACTGAGAGGCTGAGTTACTTTCATAAGTGTTACGAAGTTGACTTGTCTCCGTAATGCTGTTTGATCAGCTATAACTTGACTGTGTTGCCAACTCTTTCAGGAACGGATATCGAGCTCACAGAAACTACATATGATGCTTATTACTTTACTATATAGACTACTCCAACAAATCTAATCGTCAGGTGTCCACTTTATCGTACATTTTCCACCAGCTGACACATCTGGCCGAACAATTTTCATCTGCGACCCGCGTGATTGTTTGACAGTGTGTACTACCAACAAGCCTTCAGTCGGTCGACCGAATTAACGACAGACCACCTTGTTTGTGGGTATGTGCGTGCGTATGTGCGGTGCCGCATAACAGTGCCTTTATTGACACCGACACCTGCTTCCCCACAGCATACGAACCGATTATCACGCTCCCCTGTTTCAGCAAGCTATATACTCTCCATTGCCAGTGTTAGGTAAGCGCAACCAGGTAGGGCACGCACGCCACACCTGACTACACTTCTCATCCTCAACAAAAACAATCAAGACCGACGCAGAAGGAGAAGAAGAACTGCACTTGCCGTGATTTTCAAAGGACCGTCGCGGAAGCAAGACTTAAAGTCAGTCTAGTTTAGCACAGACAAACATAAAAACATATTTTCTATTATCATTGCATCCATGTGTGGTGGATAATACATGGTTTGTGACATCTGTGAACAAATCTGCACCCCACAAGCAAACCTGTACAATTGACCAATCACCACAAGTGATGCTGTGCCACCGGCAATCAGTGTAAGTTCAAACTTAGAAACCTGTCGATCAGATTCTATGTTGCTGCCGCTGAAATATATTGAAAACCTGAAGAAGAATCGTTCTATCTTCCAGTGTTCATAAAAATGAATTTCAATAACTCGATGCAGACTAGTCCAATTCAACGCTTCATCAGCCTAATTATTATCTCCCTAACTTGTGGATTATCTCTGTTTCATCCTGGACAAGGTGGTGTTGGTCCAGTGGCAGCTGGAAGTTGGTTAGTCATTGCATTTTATGAAGTTGTATTTGTCAGCTGATTGGTATATCTTTGATCTGTTCTCTTTTGCTGCCCCCATGAAACAGGTATTTGCTTTCAGTCAGAACCCTCTACTCAGATTGTATTGTAGAACAATAAATTTTCTATAGATATAGTGAGTCACACTTAAGAACTCGATATTCGTTTTATAATTTTAAGATTGTGTACGCGTTAATGCTTTTAACCAAACATTAAGGTCTGCCTCCAACCACCCCGAACGTTTTGAAAATTAACCAGACTTACTAATTTCAGATAAACATGTTGGAACGAACGATTTCAGAATAACTTTAAACATATTCTGATATCTGCCCAACGGCACATACTCAATCTGTTCCAGAATCACAGGCAATTTAAAGTTTCATCATATACAATGTGGTTAACGGACGCAAGTGACCGGTTCGGTGGTTGTTACAATTGATCACGGATATTAAACATGCAACGCCAACTAGAAGACTGGCTAAATATCCGTGGAGAAAAAATGAAGGCAACTTATTATTCATAGAGTTTTGCATTGTTGTAAGGAGCTCGGTTTGACGCCATACTCTCTGAACTATTTAGCAAACGATTTTCAAGAGTGTTGTAAGTAACTGAAAGCTGTTCTCTACCACCAGACATAGAGTGAACTGAACCGCGTCCACTGATTTCTAATGTAATCTCGAAATTCAAGACAAGCTGGAATAACCAAGTCAGGATACTTCAAAACTCAATCATTAAAGTTTTAAACATTGTAGTCATCAAGTAGATAGAACCGTTGCGGGATTATTGATTTATGAATAGACATGCTGCACTGTTGCACACTTAACTGGGGCGAACTAAGGATGCCAGCTTACCGTTAGCTAATGAAAACAAGGTCTCCAGTTTTGTAACTAATGTTACCATAGACTTTATATGGATAGCAGATTATCACAGGAGAGAGCCATTTAGATAGAAGCATTATGAGTAAGAACACTAACCTCAGCTCGGACTGACCATGTGTAACTGAAAGGCTTCAAATCCGGATTCAGGATGAATTCAACAATTTCGGCCATTTTTATCACATTGTACTGGCTAGTCTTGTCAATGTTTCTTATTCGTAACTGATTTCATCATACTTTTGAGAAATCATATCGAGTCGGTGGGTGAATGGTGCTCATCTCAGGGAATAAGATTAGGCAAGTTTAGTGGCAACTTTAAACTCCTGATTTCTTATTTTGGCTCCTCGAAAAAGAGTGGTATGATGACTCCAATTGTAACGTTGATTCTGCTAACACATTTATATCATTCCGGGGATGTCACTAGCTTGAGACTAAAATAAACAGTGCTTAAATGAAATAGAACAAATGTAAGTAGTATACATAATGGGTAAAACACAAGCAACCTGCTTCAGTTTGCTTCTAAGCTAAGTGCATAGTTCCACTTGATAACAGTAGGCAAAATAAACTGAAACCTTACTCTGCGTCTCACGGTTACCCTCATTCGAACAGACGGAAAAATTGTTTATAGCTAGTATGTAAGAATATAACAAAACTTCGAAAAACATCGGTATGGTCAGCTTTAGAAGTTGGTTTTTCACCGAATGAGATGACTGAACATCATGTCTGTCACAACCTTTGAACAGATTTTTGTCGTTACAAACAGCTTTCAAATCAACGTTCCAGGTTTTTACTACATGTTCTGCTTTGGATTGAGTAGAAACATGCTGGACAGATTGACTGGTGATAGGTTTGAGGAAGTGAACTTCCAGTCCATTTCCATCTACACACCACTTACTCAATAATAGCAAAAATACATCTCTGAGGTGGTAAATTAAGCCACAGATATTACTTTTTATCATTTTATCAACAAATGACATAGGACAAACAGAATTGTTTCACTAACCTGAGGTCAAAACATTACCTGTTATTCTGCTTACACTGGCTGTATATTTCTTCCTGTGTGAAAAATATATCCTAGATAAGATCACCTATCACTCTGGTTTACGAATTGCTTTGGATTATAAATTGTACTCTAACAAGTTTTACAGCAATCCGACTTTCAGAACTAGGTCACACAGTCTGAAGCAACTAGTAGAAGTGAAAGACATTTGTAGCTGAAGTTGGCGGTTCTCATAAATTCGGCTCTTGACAGAGGCATTGGTTGCGTGTAACTTAATTGCCAAAAGCATCCATAATTGTCAATTTATGTTCAAAGTAAAACTGAGTTCAGTATGCTGCTTTTGACTATACGCATCTACGGAATTTAAAGCAGTAAACATCTACTTTAAATGTGGAGCACAACTTAATCATCTGAGGTGAAAAATCTCTGTTGTTCATTCATGCAAAAGCACTGTTTACGATGCGTTCACTCAATCCGTTGTTTTATGGCCAGAAGTCTAGTGGGTTCATCCGATTTTATAAACTTTTGTACCTGATTTTAATCACTCACTTATACATTATAATCCCTCTTCAACTTGTTCGAATCCTATTCAAAAGGATAGTGTAGGGAATCTGTTTTTCTTTCAGAGTGACAGCCTTCTTGTTCGGGGGGGTCCTGTCAAACTGTCACTGTCAACTGTGACAGCCGTTGACCAGACTAACTTATACAGCATTTAGTCAAGAGACATGAAACATCACGTCAGTTCAAGCTGATCTCAACCACCATTTGTAGTGATTCCGAAATCATATTTTCGTAAATAGCCCAAGACCGTAAGTTTATAAGAACCGTTTGCATACAGACTACTAAGGTCTTGTGTGAAATTTATTACCCACTTCCTGCAAGTTTTGAGCTGAAAAGAAAAAAAATGCATTGAGGCAAATTTCTTTTGTTTGGGCGTACCAATTATTCTGTTTATGACATACTTTACGGGGCAGTAATGAGTTAAAATATAGAACTGCAACTTATTTTGAACGTGCAAATGGGCTATGTTGTAGTTATTGCATGTTATCAATGTCAGATATCTCAAAATCGAAACAGATTTAGCGAAACGAATTTATGATATCTGTAATTTGAATTAAACATCAATCACAAGTGGCTACAATTTTCCCATTCCCATAAAACTTTCTGCGAGTCGCCTTCGAAGAAACGTACTTGGTTCGATTTCCGCTAGTCAGCGGTGCATATCCTTGTCATGATTTGGACCAGAACTCAGGCCGCGCTTTCATTAGGGAAAAGCGTTGACCACTGTGCCATTGACCGTACATTGGGTACGACCAAACTATCATATCCGAATGCTCAGCCATATTCGATTTTGAATAGTACTGACGAGATTCAACAACAGCGAATTTAATGTCTAGTACTTCTTTTCAAAGCACCATGGCCCAAAAGTCCATGAAGAATACTACGGCCACAATCAATTTTAAATGTTGTTCACCTCGCGTTAACTGTAGACTGTTTACTGCTTACCAACGCTATTTGTATTTCGTTGTAAGTACCCCGAGAAGAAAAAGCCATCTTTCACAACATACTAATTATATACTCTGACATCGTCATGTGAAACGATTGTTTTGTTATATCTATTGTCCGATGAGTTACAGTAAAACTTTACAAAATACATTGCCATAAGAATTAGTATTTGTTCAATGTATAGAATAACCTATTACATCACACCCGTTAGAAAAAATGCTCCCCAAGCTCTCCTTGTTTAACTATTTTTTTGATAAAACATAATCCTCTTGAAGACCGTATCTAAATTACCTCTACTCATTAGGACAGTCCGATTGAAGTACTTCTTGACGTCAAACTCCAGACAGTTTCATCGCGACAGTCATAAGACAAACTTATCAATCCACATTAGATGATTCTGAATGCATCTGCGATAGATAAAACTAGCGTCCTCATCTTTCTCTTCATCAGCTAGAGAAAATTTCGCAAAATAATTTGTATGGTGCCTGTAAAGAACTCAAGCATAAACCTTGATTTTGAGTGTAAAGAGGTCTTTGTTGCGTTAGACATCAGTCGAATTATTCCGTGTTTGTAGCGGACAAATTGTCTTACCCACTTATTGTTTATTACAGAAGTTCCTCAGAAAGTTGCTGACTACACATTCTAATGACTGATGTCACTTGGTTATCTCCTGTTTGTTATAGAGTATCTGTTCAGCAGCGAATATCATGCAGTGTTACACCTCATATCTCGTAGCATATATGTGGAGGAGGACTTAAAAATTACTTTTCTCACAGGCTGTTTTCATTTGAGAACAAGCTAACCACATATCCATTAGATGACAGTCACCTCCTCAATTACTGCGGCTTTGGACTGATGTATGTTCAGGTGACTTGATGGCTTTCCCACCGCTCATATGATGTATGCACGGTATGCAGGCGTATGCTGGATGAATGTGTTGCATGCTAATTACTTTCACTGCTATTTTAATGAATTTTCTCAAAAATCCGTCGCAAAGATATATGCTCCGGATAAAATTTCTTTATACTGAGTTCATTCAATCAGAAACGTAAAACGAACAACGTGACACACAGTAGGAAAAATATGTGTATAACTTTTCAAGATCTTTCATCTTGTCATTAGGTGTATCCCAATAGTTATGATGAATTTACCTGAATGCAACTTACCAAGTTACATTACCAAATAACTAGCTCCCGCCTGGTGGAATGAGCATGGGTCTTCAATTTGATAACCCAACTCAGTAGAGATTACAAAAGAATACTTGACAAATTAGAGGGTTGATGCTTAATAACTGTGTTCCAGATGTTCTACCGCAGCGGTGATGGTTGTGTGACAACTTTGGCTGTTCTGACTATCATGTAAGGGCAAGTTACTCGGCAGGTGTTTTCAAATATATGGTTATTTATGCTAAACGTGATACTTAGTTTGACTAGTTTGTTGTTTTGCCAAACTGCCCTTAGACTGTCTTGTTTTCAGTGAGGCTATGATCTGGCTGACGGGGATGATGTTAAATTACGCACACGTTCATATTAAAACAAGTATATTACTCGCTGTTAACAAGGACTTGAGGAAAACATACTTCTAGTCGGTAGCGTGGTTGGTTTGTCAATTTCGAAGAGATCTGACCGTGAAAATCCGATTCCATTTTGACAGAAACTGGTGACCGGAACAGCATGTCCTCAAGCGATACAAGATTTTTCAGGTGAGCTTCCAACCTGTTGTTGAAGCTCAACTAGACTGTTCCAGTCTGAAGGCATGCTGTTCTTTTTATTGGTTCAAGCCTGACCAAGACCCGTTTATTCCCAAATCGATTTCCCATAAAAACATATATTCAGCATGTTCCAAATTCTTGAACTCGAAGGTTTTCCATCCCGTATCAAACGGCTATTTTCCCCAAAGCTGGTATTAGTGCATAAGTACGTGCAAAATTATACAACTGTCTACTCGGTGTCCCTCGTTCTGTTACATAGTTCACTTTCTAGTCCTCGCTAACTGTACGAAAAATACCACGTACACTAATTAAAACAACATCTGACACAACGAGAAAATGTATACCGAAATATTTCGTAGGTGTGGTTGGACGTCACTAACTAATGATTTCTTTTGTTATCACACCAAGTCCCCCTTTCAGGTGTAGACATTTTCTTATTTATTACACTTTCAATCACTACTGATACACGTGTATGTGTATAGGTGTCTGTGTTTTCACACGACTAGCTTTGGTGGACATTTTTCTAAACAGATCGAACGTTTGGTTCACTCTCAAGAGTTGCCCCTCAGTTCAGGCCTATTTTGACTTGAGCGGCAGTGCGAAATTCCAGTCTGCCTATCAACCAAATTTGGCGTTGTTCTTTTCGAAATACCAATCTTGGGTTCGAATGATTTTCCCGTTCAGATGTTTTGAAAGAACAAATATGAATAAAATATTGAATAGAATTAAAATGGACCTAATTAGTGGCCTCATTTCGATACAACACAAAATGGCGCTCGAAGATGTTTTAATTTCGGAAGTGGTTACAAACAGATAAACAGGTTAGAGGATTTTTTGAGGAAACACTGACAAGTCTTCGTTACTCAGACAACAGAAAAAATCAATCATATATCAGAGTACTAATTGACGGGACAGACTATTATGTTTTCTCTCCAGGCTACTAAATCGCTTGAGTATTACTCACAAGTGAATGGGGCTATGTATTAAAAATATTCTGATCCAGCCTAACGGGAGACCAACGACACAGTAATCAACAAGGTACCTTGTGAGAATTTGTAGTAACCACTGCAACAAATACATGCAATACTGATGAACCATAGCTGAGGTGAAACTGGAGGTTACCATTTTTCAAAGGTGTCCGGATGAAAAACTAATTCAAATGCTGAAGTTTTGCTCGAATATAAGTTATTTTCCCTTTTAATGAAATAATATTTGTTCATCCTGTGAATTTGTTATGAGAACTATTCTCATGTTCATCATATCGAAGTATAAAACTAACTGCACATTTTGCCTATTTTCCAGATATGATTGTCTTATTCATGTGGTCTGCACACTTATTTGTAACCGTCCCTTACAGAAAAACTGGATAGTCCACAATTGGTATTCGACTTCGATTAATTAGCAAATTGATCTCTTCATTTCATGAGTTGTTCAAAAAAACAACCTTCACTAGACTAACATTCAGCATTGAATTATCCATAGATTTGTTTTTTTCTATAAGACCAGCTTTTTAGGTTCGTCTGATCAATCAATTATTTTCGAACCTTGTACCTAACTAATCAACTGTGATGTTTTGTCGAATGGTTTAGTTGATGCACATGCTGCGGTCAGGCGGCTATTGCAAAACTGTCAGAGTTGACGGGAAAACACACAGTGATGTGAATATCTTCACATCGGTTGGTCTTCAATTTCATCCGTAGCGTCCTCATAATCGGAATGTCAATGCAAGCTGTCGAAAGTAACAGAGAAAATATTGCACGGACTAATTTTCAGTAACTGAATGGGTATGCAATTTCAGGGATGAATCAGAGATATCTGATCTAAGCACGGTATCTTCTAGAGAAGAGAACTAGGATAGCATGGTAAAATAAAACGCATGGTCTCTCATCAAAATATCTGAGGACTGTAGGGAGACTGTAACGTGTTATTGGTTTAGTGTTTAGGCAGAAACGGGAATAAACTGGAACGATAACCGTAAAGCATGCGCCTGACAACTGTTTTGCTCAGACAAGTACCATAGGGATCAGAAAGATTACCTTAAACATCTACGCCAAAGATACTTCAGAAAACGGAGGAAATGAAAGAAAACTACTGATACGTTTACCTCATTAGAGCCTGACTGACACTCAAATGATGCCAGTTGAATCACTGACTAGTTACGGAGAGAATTTATGAAGACTAGGATATACTCCTTGACGAAAATATAAAACAACTTCTTCATCTCAGGTGGACGAAAACTTTCCGCTCATGTCAAACTATGAATGAAGTGATTCGTATGATCTGCCACGGTCAGTTTGTTGTGACTGTCGTGTGTTGTGGTCCATTAGCGTAGAGGTCAAGGGAGTTCAAGTGCTTCAGTGATTCTGTTTTCAAGTTCTACAGAGTTATTGCTGCCTTTACTTCTGAAAAATATGGAAGCTCGGCCTTATTTTATGGGAGACTTGAACAAAGTAACGGACATTTTCGTAAGAGAACCAAAAGTTGGTAGCTGAACAACATCAGCTGTGTAGAGAAATACCATCAAGGTCGGTAGTAATTTCCAATTTGCAAGCGCATGCCAAAATAGACGAATGAGCAACGCAAGGAATGCAGGAGAATGTAAACGTGCAAAAACTGTACACAACTAACTAAGGAAGTGTTGGTCAAGATTTCGTTCGCGTTAACCAGAACACCAAAGGTTTTACCTTTTACAGTTGTAAGAGGGTTGTGTTGGACTCCCTCAACTTGGAGGTAATAAACGTACCGAAACAGCTTGCATAATTACAATATGATATTTGAATGTGTGCTCTGTGAACAAGGGAAAAAACTTTGGAATCGGTAGATCAGTTATTAAATAGTTAAAGACTTAGAAGTTAACGTCTGGATGTAGACCAGTGAAAAGTCTGCCATAAAACAGTTTGTGTAGAACACCGTCTGAGGGTTTGTATGAATTGATATGCCTCCTGAGATTACACGATTTGCATAGTTTCGCAGGATTTATTTGCCACAGCATACAACTTGGAGATTCAAAATGAAATGGAGAACATATAATGTCTAACAAATCATCAGCCTGATCTAGCAACACCGCACACGGTTGAGCGTTGTATCGTATAAGATACCAAGCCAAGTGAGACATACAAAATACACATTACAAGATACAGGACACAAAACCAAACAGTTCACGTCTAGCGTGCCAGAGTGTAACTCTAATTGGAAACTCTTGGTTCTGGCACCAGAAGGTGCGTTGGAAGTTGAAAAGGAAATTTGACATGTAAAACGGTTCTTTGTGTCGTTGACGTTTGTGTTACCTGACAGTTTTCCAACAAACGTCATTGTCAAAGTGAGAAAGTGATGAAAGAACAAACATTCATGCCGTAAGATAAATTGTTTTCCTAAACGGAGTTGTAAAAACTGAATTTCATCATTCAGCTACCTGTTATTCATTAGGAAAGTCACATGTAGCAAGTGGCACAGTGTGACAGGAGCACATTTTTCAGAGATAATAAGGAACTCTTATATGATCTAATCGCCTCAAAATATTTTACCTCTGGCGGTTCATTAAGCAACATGATGGAGTGGGTCAAAGTAGCTATCTTCTTATAAGAAGGATGGTTATATTTGTGTATGTTTACCTACAAAATACAATATATTGTTCTAGTTGAATGGGAATTTAGTCACAACAGCTGGTCTTCTTCATAAAGTTAAACTTGGAAGTAAAAAGACGAACTTTAGCATTTTGTATTGTCTGTTTAATGCGAAACAAGAACAACGAGGAATATAAATGTATAAGTACTGAAGTGGGGCGATCAACGAAACACTGAACATTAAATAGGTCGAAGGACACTATTAAACTATTACGTCTGTGGGGATCCTTAGCTCATGTATAATTGCCTTCTATGCATAGAATGTCGGTTGGGACGACTATTCACTACTGCTCCAACGAAACGTAGAAAAACGCAAAGTAGTCTGAAGCATTTTAAATCTGAAAGTTGGCCTGAGATTAATCTGATGAACTGTGGTCAAGGAAAGTTTGGAAAATGATCAAGGTGGAAGTTTCCATGAACTCAAGGCGAATGTAATAGGGCGCACAGGTACTTTCTAAACCCATTTGACAGATGGTCTTTCAGCCCACAATCCAAACACCTACTGGGTCTGCCGATGTTACCCTCTCAAAAGTTACATACAAACTGACAGACGGAGTGTGAATTGATGCTAATAAGTTGCTGTCCGTTGCTTGAGGGTAATGAAATCTTATGACTTTGGTCAGACTTCGAATTCAGCTGCATTATAGATTCGTTTGATCGATTCGACGAGACATTGCATAGCTGTAAACGAACAATTATTTCTGAATGGTAATTCAATGTAGTCATTCTTTTTGCTGGTCGTGGACACTGTCTACTGGTATACGTTGCTGACTGTGTCCGTCGATAACCGCCAT
Source organism: Paragonimus skrjabini miyazakii (assembly GCA_014338405.1). Taxonomy (NCBI): domain Eukaryota; kingdom Metazoa; phylum Platyhelminthes; class Trematoda; order Plagiorchiida; family Troglotrematidae; genus Paragonimus; species Paragonimus skrjabini miyazakii. The sequence continues at coordinate 52,442 of JTDE01003389.1, read as the reverse complement.
CGGATATCCATCAGGTTGTCACGTGGTTGCAATGAATCGAATTTTGTTGGCTTGACAATCTAATGAACAAATACATCTAGCGCGAGTAACCCATGTTTTTATTAATGCACGCTTGTTCTTCGTAAAGGAAGAACTTGTAAAATGAGTGTACTGACCAGTAAGTGTTAGTTTTAGGTACACAGACCTCCTTATCAATTTTTCCTTTCTGCGGTTGATGAGGATGTCCGGATGTAGTAAGCCGTCAAACTAACTTAACAGATGTTCAGTCGTTTTGCCATTTCGTCAACGACTTGTGGAAACTATACGAACCTGGGGATGTTACCGAGATAACGCTCGCACAGCGACAACAGCGAAATTTCTTTACTTAGTCGCCCTTCTATAAGTAGCTTCATTAGCCCAACAAATACTTGTCACGAAGGGCTCTTCTACAACCACTTCTGAACAGGTAAGTTGATACTCTTCATGTATCGTAAAGTGGACAGATTCAGCAGATCCATGAAAGCATTTCACACCATCCGACTGCATATAAGTTCTATGGTTTTGAGTAACGGAACATTTGTAGGTAGAAGTTAAATGTCTACTAAACACAGAAATTTGCCTACAGAATTGAATTGATCGATATCTTCAATCATACCGGATCAGGATGAGAGTATATGTCGAGTTTACAGGTTAACAGCACCAGGGCTAACACAAAAAACGAAGCCGATTTGTATTGTGGGGCATTGTTCGTAGACAAGATCAATTTTATTGCCATTCATTTGTATGCTTTAAGTAAACCACACAGTTACGGCATCGACGAATCACCAGGTTTCATTGATATGAATTTAAAACATTGAGTTCCCTTAATCCATTTAGTCAAAACAGAGAGAAGACATATATCGCGAGATGTTAACATTTCGATTTACTCTCATCAGTCGCTGACGTAAAACTTATAATTTTTATACAAACTGCGTATAGCAACAACAATGGAACGAACCAACCACATAGTTCTGACCTTTCACGCTCTAATAGTTCAATCAATTCCACGGCAAGGAGATTGATTACGTCAACGCCTTCTGCGCACACAAAACTGGCCGATGTTGTTTGATGAGCATTGCCTGGCTAATTGCTAACAGTTTCGGGTTGCGATTATGCAACAATATCTTGAACGATTTAATAGGGTCAACTAGGTGACCGGTTGATAAAATGTGTTTGGCGATCGATGAAGCCGGGGTCTTCGAGCTTGTTACAGTCAGTAGGTCGTTTTTTGATATTGCCGTTGATAACCACTTAAGAATGTGCTCAGCCATACGTTGATGCAAACCCCGATCTGTCCTACCTATTTAGACGTCATTGTAACTGCAATTGAACTGGTAGATTACGTGGGAGGCTGATCGGTTGAATGTCTATCGCTGCTATGAACAGCCAAGCCCCTAATATTTAGCAGCATGCGTAGTTGAGCCGCTAGGTAGGTGCGTTGCAACGCTGACATCAATTTGTGACTAATGCTGTTACTCAAGTTGTCACATTTAAATTGAATTTGCAGAAATATGTTCTTTTTCTTCGCACTGCAGCTGACCACTTTTGGTTCTTTCATCTTACTGTGGATATCCACAGTTAGTTATTCGATATAAGTTCTACAACTCAAGGTATCGAATTACTGGCCGATTCTTCTCAGTCATCACTTCAACCTAGTCTATTCGTTGAATACCACTCTTATCGTTTAGTACGGACAACATCTTTTGAGTATGCTTTTCTTTAAAAATTACATGTCAACCACACTAAACCGCTTTATTATATTCCAAACATCGCGGCAACCGTAACCCCTGTGAAGCCGGAAACGTGCATTTCGTTGGGTTTATGAGTCTATAACCCGACCAAGCAAGTATGGTTTTCACTTGTCACTTTTTGTCAGCATTTTATAACCTTTTTTATACTTGTATCTTCCATTCATCTTAAACCAAGAGAATCCGCCTGCCCATAAGTATAAAGTCTCAGCTTGGTAACACACATCCAAGCAGGATTTGAAGTAAGAGACAAAGCGATTCGACAGATTAACATGACACTATACGTGGGTATACTCCGAGGTTTTGTGGAGTATCCCGGGTGACCACGACGTGGTTCACGATCAGAAGACTGAGTTACAACCTAGACGTGAGTTCTGGAATAAATCTTGCTGGGACCGCTGTTATGAAATTCACCTAGTATGAAACGAACAAAGCTAATACAAATGGTGACGTTGGTAGTGAACATATTGTCAATCTGCATATGACTGTTGACAAAATAATCAACGAATTTATAAGGGCCAATACCTGGGAAGAAATTGTTATCGACAAGTTGCAATTACCAACGATTACGCACACTACATCTAAACTCCGTTGCGCGAGTAGCCAGATATGAGTAAGCAAATATTGCGACTTCCGAATCAATCACCTTCTGATGCAAGTGGTCACATTTCTAAGATCAGAAAAAGTGAAATAGCCAATTTTTACAAAATGTTTTCAGTTCGTTATTCTGTCTTGTTCGTTCATCATCATTTTTTGAGATATCATCAGAAATCAATTTCTCTCTACTTGGACAGTGGTATGCGTTGGAGATTGGTTTCGTGTGTTAACAGATTTGACTTATTTAGTGTGGCATATACTCGTCTTTTTTATATATAATAGTTTGCTTTGTCGTATGACGTGACGGCCAATTTAATGACATACTTTTAACGTGTATGCATAATAGCAAGTGATTAAACGAACTGAGCTTTACACAGATCCCATTGATAATCTCAATCGTTGGTATTGATTTTGAGATCTTGCAATGAGCCAAACTGAGTCGAGCTCGGTTAACGGTTTGTGTGCGCCGCAAATCTTTTGAAACTCCATAAACCCGGAAAATTAATCGTGTAGAAGCCCTTGAATGCAGGCGTAATCCACACACAGTTAGGCGTTGTTGTCGTCGTTTGCTGCTGACTAATGACAGCTGTATGACATCGTTCTGACCTCATGTTATGTTGAGCTAACTGTTGACAGTATAACCTTAAATCTTGATCAGTCAGAAAACGCATTAAATTGTTTCGGATGTTGTGGAATTGCTGTAATTTTAGTTGTCGTCATGTGACTCTGAAGATCTTATTAGAGGAGAGGTTAAATTGGAACATGTGTAAAGGTTGATCGGAGTCTGAATCTGTGCATTTCAGTACGGTGTAGATATACCACAGAAATCCTTAAATCTGATGAGCGATACTTCGAGCACTGATAAGTACTGAAGGGTCTTGACCGATTTAATTCGATCATCATTCACATTTGCTTCACATTTTCACTATGGTTCTGGTCAATCGCAGTCCAAAGCAATCGACAGCTTTCAGCTATACTTCCGGTAGAGTTTTTATTAGCGAGCAACCTTGTCGGAGTTAGAACCACGTTTGCGGCAACGATATGCCAAAGTAAGGAGGTTTACCAGAAGCGAAACTGAAGTATTATGATATTTTTCAAAAGATGTCGACCGAAACATCTGCACAACCGCAAAATAAACAGCTCAATTTTACTGCTGTGTAATCTAATCCAACTAAAATCTCTTGTTAATTATCAGTAATTTTAATGAGTAAACGATACCATTTCATGACCACGAATGCATGTTTTTTATTGGTAGGCTGGAGTTATTTTGTTGTAACAACATAGTTTTGGAGCACAGTGGCTCGCCTTCCGCCGGTAAACGTTCGTACGCATCAAATGTCGTCTTCTATTAAGTGTGTGTGGGTGAAACCGCAAGTGGTTCAGCGCAAGCCACTTGCGGTAATGGTTAAAGCGCAGACATCCTTTTGCTTTGGTCATTATCATAGGCTAGTCCGAATCGGATAAGACCAACCATTTGTACAGGTATTCATGAATGTGAAAAAAGAGTGAGATGTTAAGAGATATATTCGTTATCATCCTACAAATACTTGGGGTGATTCAATTTCTCATAAGTAACGAAGCACCTTGTTGAAGAGTTCAAAATGTGAGCACTGCGTCCTCCGCGGATACCTTCAACGAGATGACTAATATGGGGAAATCGACTGCAACATATTCGGATTGAGTAAATTAAGTAATCGACTGTGTGTGCGTCAGCATTGACTGACGATAACCCAAGTCAATGGATTTGGAGGCGACTGGCGTTTCCTTACTTGATTAATCAGTTGCCTCCACACATATTCATGAGGCAACCGTGTTAACCACTGCACCATTGACCTCACATTAGGCACAACCGAATTATCATATGTGAACGCTCAACCACTTTCGCTTGTGAGTAACGATCAGGTTGCCCAATCGTCTCGGTAGGAGACACAGTTACTGTCTGTTGACTCCAATCGATGAACCCTCGACTAGGATTTCTCTCCAAGTTGAAATGGCAGAAATCACATAGATTTTATTTTATTGGATGATGTATCATATGCATTGTGTCAGTGTGTTTTTCGTTTTTCGCTCGCTAATTGGTTGCGCCGTGTTAGTCGTCATGTTCGATGCACACAAATACTTGACGGCCATTTCGCATGATAACTGGTAAGTACATCTTGGTTTGCTGACCGACCTGAGGTTACGTCTGTTCGGGTTACTTATCAGGATCAGCTACAATTACAATTTCCTTGCATGAATAACACAACAGGTTATCTATTTTGTGACACGTAAGTGTTTAACACTTTTTCCACTGATATTCAGTTAATGCATGACGTGACTCTAACAATCTGTCAGCAACCTCATCCAACATTATCATATCGATGGCAATCCCATTTAATTATCCAACATTCTGTTGGGTGACTAAAGTGTTTGCGTAAAACAAATCAGCAATGGCGCAGTGGTAAACACGGTTGCCTCATGAACTGAATGTCCGTGGTTCAAGTCCCGGCTGTGGC
>JTDE01003389.1:27642-47292 GCA_014338405.1 Paragonimus skrjabini miyazakii | reverse complement strand
ACAAGCTCACCCAAAAATTGTACCTCATCGCATCACGTGTCAACAATAGTTATTTTCCAAACAAGCGCCACCTAAGTGCAAGCACCTCAGGACAAAACGTGTGGGTTTTCAGTAGCGACCTACGTACGCTGTACTGGCCGGCCTGCGGTCTTGGTGTGAACGCATCTGAATACCCTCGACGAATATTTAATCAAAACTATACAAGGTTACTAAGATATTCGATCCAACGGCTCAGCGAATATTTGCACTAAAACAAAAATAGTGAAATCAGAACTTAAGCGTTTCCACTACCTGCGACAAGAACACGCCGTACAAACCTATTGAGTTGTTCAGTCCGGAAGCTTTCCGACTGAAAAAGGTATAGAGTGGATGACAAATATTGCCGAAGTTCCATAACTGCATTTTCCCAGTAAATTTCAGGAATAAAAACACCTCTGTAATATTTGAACAGAATACTCAGAAGACACAAGTTACAGTATGAATTCATTTCGCATACTCTCGTCAGTCATCAACGTATGATTAGCATGAAAACAAAACCAACATGACTCAAATGAAACGACTAAAAGTACAAATCGAGCTGGATCGTGATTGATATTCATGGCTAAACCCACGGTAAACAAAGGTTGGCAGTCAGTTATTTTGTGCACATAGAACCGGCTGTCAACGGCTGAATAACAAGGCTACAATATACTTGAAAATTTGTCAGCTGTCGGCGTTCATCAAGACCCCCAAGCGAAGATGCAATATTGACACTGTGATTTGTAGTCGATAAGTGCCTTGGGATGGATGAAGCGGCGTTTCGTCCTCTCTGAGTGTCACTCATTGGTGGATTAGTCAGTGCAACTCTCAACCAACTTTGGATGTGCTTCTTGGTCCTGGTCATAAGCATCCTTTCTGTTCTACCAATGTGTGTTTCCGCAACTGCAAGAAAACTGATAGATAAGATAGCTAGTAGAAAACATCGGGATTTGATTTTTGACCGGGGGTAGAAGTAACCTAGTGGGTTGTGAGAGCAGGACAAGCTTTGCTGCATTATACACCCGTTTAAACGCGACACTGGTCATCTTTCCAAAGGTGTTCGTCAGACTATCACCTTTGAGGGGGAGTTTGAAGTAGACAGCTTTTTTGAGACTTCCATAGTTGCATTTTTCGCAGGAGTAAGTTTGTTTCATTTTCGAATGAAACGTTCCGGGAGATTATTAGCAAGAAGTGTTACATACAGCACTGTTTGCTCAGTTTACAGTCCATCCTGAGAACATACTCTTGACGCTCTGTAAAACGGTGTACGTACCAGTGACCTTTTGTATGCAACGAGACCACAACTCATGAAATTCATGTATTGTCTCGTTCGTATTAGTTTACGGTACCCTGAACATTCGATAGATCCATCTGAACGGCGTCTAACCAGGATGTCCAAGTAGGGCAGACTGTTCTCACCATCGCATTCAACTGTGACTGAAATATTTGGGTGGACTGATGTAAAAGCTTGAATCATTCTTTCCATCTGTTTCTTGTCTTGTCCAGTCAAGAACATATCGTCGATATATTGTCTGTAGAGTTTCAGTCCGTCCACAACTGGAAGTAGTGTCTGTTCAACCTTGGCCATGGACATATTAGTTAAAACAGGACCGAGTGGGCTCCTCACGGCTACGCCAACTACCTAATGAAAGCCATTACCCGAAAAATAAAATCTCTTTCACCGTGCTTAGTAAAAGTAAATGCTTCAAGTAGTCAATAGTGATTGGAAGACCAGAGGAGTTGGACAAAACGAGGTCACATATAAAATATATCGTTTCGCTTATTGGCACAGTTGTAAATAAAGAATTGACACCAAAACCACTTCGTGTCTCTGGTATTATTCAGGTTCTCAATGGTATCAATTCAATATCAAATTCAAATTTTTGTCGAAGAGGTTTTAAAATGTCAACCAGCCATTTTTCTAACTCACGATAAGGAGCATCGTTCATTGCCCAAGTGGGCCGCATGGGAATACCCGAGTTGTGGGTTTTAGGCAAACCATACACTTGTGGGGTCCTATTACCTACAGGTTTTAACAAGACATGTTGTCAATAATTGGTAAAACTACGCAACAAAATTATCTGTAACTCATGGGCTTTCTGTTTCTCTACCAGCAGAACACTCTCCGGTTTGGTTACAGGTCTGAATTTGCTAGAATCCGCAGGAATGCCCCCTACTTTGTTCACATATTCTTGGCGGTTCATTACCACGGCGCCGATCTTTTTATCTGGCCTCAGAATTATATTAATTTCATCTTTCTTCAGTTGTTGAAGAGCTTCCAGGTGTTCACTAGTTAGACAGCACTTTAGTTGTACCGGAGACAGTTGGAAATTGTATCACAGATCAACTAACTTTGCCTCTAGCCACATGTCATTATGCCGAAACCAAAACATTTAACGAAGCATACAAATTCTCGAACTGTGCATCCACCAGGGCTACATTTTTTTAAAATTTCAAGGCACTCGAAAATTTAGTCCCATTGAGAGTACTTCAAAGTGAGTTCGTGACAGGTCTCTCGGAAATTCTTGATCATCCAGATTGGCTCTCAATTCTTGCTGTAGTTTTGTCGTGATATTAACTTCTGTACGCTTCACAGTCAGAATACAATGATTGGCGAATCGAGTTTACGATTCAAGTGGCATGTTATCCACCGAACACGACGATTTGTTGTGTACCACTTTCAAATGAAGCAGTTTTGTTGAACAGAATCGATAAATGACACACACAAACGTTCAAGGTTTGGAAGAGTAACGCACAATCTGCTACGTTCCAGTAAATTTCCATACCCATTGGGAATACTGTAAAAATCCAAACACGATCGCAGAAAGATAATCCTAGTACGCTCAGTCGCAATCTTGCATTTGAATCTCTGCAATCTATCCAAACTACTAATTACAGGAGCAGGGAGTGTCCGTTTGAGGAAGCTGAAACAATCACTTCCTTCTAGCTATTTAAATAAAATAGTCAGAAGCGAAAATTACGATGTGAATTCATCTCGCACACTCGTCAGTCGTCAATGTGTGACGCCGTTCAGACGGATCTATCGAATGTTCAGGGTACCGTAAACTAATACGAACGAGACAATACATGAATTTCATGAGTTGTGGTCTCGTTGCATACAAAAGGTCACTGGTACGTACACCGTTTTACAGAGCGTCAAGAGTATGTTCTCAGGATGGACTGTAAACTGAGCAAACAGTGCTGTATGTAACACTTCTTGCTAATAATCTCCCGGAACGTTTCATTCGAAAATGAAACAAACTTACTCCTGCGAAAAATGCAACTATGGAAGTCTCAAAAAAGCTGTCTACTTCAAACTCCCCCTCAAAGGTGATAGTCTGACGAACACCTTTGGAAAGATGACCAGTGTCGCGTTTAAACGGGTGTATAATGCAGCAAAGCTTGTCCTGCTCTCACAACCCACTAGGTTACTTCTACCCCCGGTCAAAAATCAAATCCCGATGTTTTCTACTAGCTATCTTATCTATCAGTTTTCTTGCAGTTGCGGAAACACACATTGGTAGAACAGAAAGGATGCTTATGACCAGGACCAAGAAGCACATCCAAAGTTGGTTGAGAGTTGCACTGACTAATCCACCAATGAGTGACACTCAGAGAGGACGAAACGCCGCTTCATCCATCCCAAGGCACTTATCGACTACAAATCACAGTGTCAATATTGCATCTTCGCTTGGGGGTCTTGATGAACGCCGACAGCTGACAAATTTTCAAGTATATTGTAGCCTTGTTATTCAGCCGTTGACAGCCGGTTCTATGTGCACAAAATAACTGACTGCCAACCTTTGTTTACCGTGGGTTTAGCCATGAATATCAATCACGATCCAGCTCGATTTGTACTTTTAGTCGTTTCATTTGAGTCATGTTGGTTTTGTTTTCATGCTAATCATACGTTGATGACTGACGAGAGTATGCGAAATGAATTCATACCGTAATTTTTGCCTTCTGACTATTTTACGTAAGCTGCTAAAATGGATTTAATGTTTTGCTTTTCTGTAATAAGTGTATTGTTCCGGCAACATGCTGGTATATAAAATGAGTTTGCTTTGTTTTGGATGAACCATGCCATTGAGGAAAAATGCTCCGGTTTGATTTCGGCCAGAGATTTGTCTTTGTTCTTACTGAGATGTGAACTTCTGCCTTTGCGTTTGTGAGTTTTGTTCGTTGCTCGACAGTGCAACGGCTGCACATGTTGCGCATGATCAATCAATCGCTCAAATTGCATCGGCTGTAATCACTTCTCAATAACGGACATACCGTCCGATCCTCGTGAGATACATCCCAGTGATTGCCTCATTGATAGTAAGCACGGACATCATAAACAGAAACATATCAGTCAAGCTGAATTCGCACAAACCAGTGAATCTTAGTGGTTTCCATTATCGATGAATATTTTGTTTTTTTTGGCTTTGGTGATTCATGAAACAATGGAACCTGAAATATCGTGCTTCCATTCAATTTGAGCAAAGGAATCAGCGTACCTGAATACGAAAGATACGAGGGATGTTCCATGGGTAACAGGTTTGTGTTTCTCAACCACTTCTGCTCATTACCGTATATTAAATTTTCCGACTCTCTCTCCAATCATGCACATGCAGTTTTTGCATAGTTGCTCCTTTAACTACTACTGGTTTCAACTGCAATGGAAAACATTCTAACGGACAGCTAACCAACCTGTCCAGTGGACTTAATTGAATCGCGTTCTTTGCATGGGCTTCTAGTTCAAACATTAGTGAGTGACTGGACCCAAATCTACCGATTGATCTGACCAAAGACAATCAGGTTTTATAATATGTCATATACCACGATAAACCTGACAGTATAGAGCTTTAGATTTTTATAGAGCTGGACTATTAAACCAACCCACCGTTAAACATTACGTTAATAATCTGACCCGTTGACACAAGTAATAATAGCCATGTAAATGATAAAGCAATTATTGTAGGACACTGTTACGCTTTCCCCGTTTGATGGTCTTCAGTTAACCGCAAATTTTGGATACCAATTTAGATAATAACAAACTCAACTCATCACAAATACTGTCATCCAAACAACTTCATCAGCAAGCGATTAGCTGCATTGAACAAGACAAGAAAGTGGACCGTGAAATTTCAAATGCTGTTGTGGCCGGTTGGCTCAAGATCCGTGGTCGTCGAATGTCTAGTTTGAATTTTCATGGTTCTAGAACTCATAGAGCTTTCCCTGTATGTTATTTGCCCGTTGTTCGGCGCAAATAGATTTGCTGCTCAGAATGGTACTTCCAGCTTGTTCACATCTTCTTCAAACTCAAAACAACACGTTTTGGAGAGTGAAGATGCAGGTAATATCCTTTAAGTTCAACTAATACCTCATGTGGATCACATCTAACACGCATACCTAGGTCGAACAATCGACTGTTCGACCAGCTGTATGACGTCTGCAGCTGGTTCGGTTGAAGTAGACAAGTCAGACTAAGATGAGTGGACCAATGAAGTCGGCATTTGGTCGATCACTCCCCACTTGTGTCGGCAGAGTAATCTATTGTCCGTCGAATTGGAAGCCACCAACTTTCGCGATCGAGTGTAACTGTCATCCCTATGCTAGTCTTACAGCGAACTTACTACCCTAAAGGCGCCAGCCTTCTTAAACAGTTAGGCGGCTGTTGGTCAACGCAAAACTGCCGAATCGCTCCCGAGCAGACCATGTCATGCTAGTTTTGGAAACGTTTTATTAAGCTATTCCATCCCATCCGTCGGATGTTGTTAAAAAATGTCTGGACAATATTACTCGTTCACATTAGATGTTCATAACTTACTTGAAAGAGAAAAAGTTCCGATTGTACCAACCTAGACTCCGGCATATTACCTCGTCAGGAAACCAAGTTACAAACCCCTTGTGTTGACCTGGTTATAGAGAGGAATACCATTAAATTTGTCCCCTTTAATCTTTGGCTTTTTTCAGCAACCTACAGTGTATTATGCAATGACAAGCATTGACTATTACCATGGTAACAGTTCCTGAATTAATTATATTCTTGTTGGTTTTATCAGAACAAACCATTGCGACTTGACTTACCCAAAAGTTTGGACAAACACTATGCAGTTTATTGCACTCAAGCTGGATTGCGGTTATTGAAGTGAGCAGATCATAAACCCGAAACTAGCTGGGTTAGCTGCGTGTAGAATGTCTCACATTCTTGCAACCGTGTTTATTTGACATGGTTATCGTGTTTCGTCTTTTATATGTTCATTTTCATATTAGAGAACCCTAATCGGTAAAGTTTAGTTACCAGAAAACAGCAAGCTTTGAAAGAAAGGGCTTCACAGTATTCTTGTAGGAAATAGAACACAAACGCGCATGAATCAGAGACTCGGTAGGCGACAGACAACTCGAGTTATTTAAGTAATGCTTTCTGCCATCTTAGTTTGGTATTTAAGATCGGAGCATTTATGTGGTATCCATAACAATAACAGTAGTAATAACGAAAATGGTGGCATTAAACGCAAACCTTACAACTCGAATCGATGAGGTTTACTTCCATGTTAAGTCATGTCTATGGTCGCTTGTGAACACATTCATGTGTAAACTGCCTTGCCGCTTTTATGGTCATTTTTGACAGAATAGGACAGAAGGCTCAAATGTCTTCAAAGTTATAACAGCTCGTACTGATACCTGCCTGGTTATAATGATGACTAAGTTACTGCCAAGCATTTCACTTTTCTTGTTGCTAAAGTAAATCCGTGACGCATACCCTAACATACAAGGATGTCAACAAATTCTGTAAGGACCTAAACATTACGGAATTCGTTTGCTGAAAACACAGAAGCAGAAGACATTATTACTACACACAAAAACAAAGCCTGATCGATTACTCAGTATTGAGTATGCAAGGTGCTACCGCCTCCCTCCCAAAAAATTAGCTAAGTCTATCCTAATTTATTCCATTTATACAGTAGACGTATTGTGTAATTACCATATAACTTAGTAACAGCATTCTTGGCCGTACCATGCATCGTAGTACACTGTGAAAATGGCACGTGTAAGTTTTTCAACGGATATCTAGTTCTATACAGTCAATCCTTCAAGTCTTCCCTCAAACTGTTACAACATAAATGATTAATGACAGTGACTCGGTTTCATATGCAAGATAAATATCAAATTCTGAATGGTTCTTATGTTTTTGTAGCCTGTGGATTAGTACAGTTTGCGTGCAAAAAACTGAACAATGGTAACTTGTGCTGCTTCACTTTAGAGAATATAACAAGCCTATGAAGTCGGCAGTTCTTTCGTGTAATTGCCGTTTTACGTACCCACTCATTAATGTCAGTATGTAACTCGATACCCTTCAGGCCGTTTCAGTATATATATATATATATATTTATAGGGTAAACTTGCCAAATTTGACCACTTTCAGCTTTTACTTTATGAATCATCTCAGTCATAATAATTTAATAGTTTCTCGATACAAACAGACTAGCTAGTGATCGACTTTCAGTTGTAGAAATGAAAAGACAAGCAAACGAGTTATTCATTTTTGATAGTTCACTGCGGTCACATTAGTGGTACCCGAAGAGTAGTTACATTCCATGATACCGTTCTAAGCAATAGATGTCAGTCAGATGACCTGCAGATCACGGTAGTGAGATCACATGACATACCTACTCAAAACAGATATATCGACCCACTGATGATCACCAAACATTCATTTCATTTATAGGCCCCTCATACATTTTAGGGGGAACCATAAAGTTGCCACTTGTGTAAATGATTAATCTTGCTGAATAGAGATAAGAATATCATTCTATGATAAGATACACTGTAATTATGAATACGAGTTACAAATTGCAATTATGTAAGACTGTCGAACGGATAAACTAAGCATAGACTCAACTTCAGTGGTCTTTCTTTCTCAATTAATCTCTTGTTATTAATTCGCATTGTGCAATCTATCCGGAAAATGCCACATTAAGCAAACTTTGTTGGCTTTGTCAAAGTGATATTTACATCTTTCCCGGCATAAAAGTTCCCAATTTGTAGTCGAAGTTTTTACGGACTCAATAGGAAATGGTCGTATTGAACTCGTTAATTTTAAAGCTTTCATGTTAACTTTGTTAGAATAAATATTTTTTTGTTGTGTTACCAAATCTGATGGGTTTATTTCACTAACCTGTATACCCACCAGCGTTTCAGTCTGTCTGTCTGATGTTCCTCTTCTTTGTTTGGCAGCATAAACACTGTTATTTCTGAATGCGTCATCAGTAGAGGCACAGTTTCTACATTCGCCTAGGACGTCACCGAACCTCACCCTGACAGCTTGCCTGTCCGTCGAGTGCGGTCGACCGAATGAACCGTGACCCCAAACTTGGCTACATGCTATCTGTATAGTTTGCTCCACCACCAGTGTCACTCGTTCACACACAAACAAGAACTGGTATAATCAGCTAGGATACATTAGATTTCAGTTGAAATCTGTATGCCAGTAACCAACGGGTATTTGGAAATTCCTCTGTTGCAAATGCGAACTGGAATGAGTAAGCATTGTGCATAAGACAGCTGCACGTAATGCCTGCCACTTCATTTGCATACGTACAGCTCATCCGTTACACTAGATGAAATTTTCAGACGTACATAAAAATCACCATCTTAGACAGGCTACTCACATCTGGTCAGACCCTTTGATTCTCTTAATTCGTGCGTCCTAATTGAAAACTCTCTTCATCTGCAATCATTCCGGTTGAAAGTTACCACAGTGAGTCGAGTCACTAAAATCTGTTCGGAACGACGAACTGAAGAAGGTGAAGTCTGAGAAATTAAAGGCTAAAAGACCTTTGGTAAATCTTGTTGACCTTTTCTGATCAGTTTAGGCTCAACAAAGCGTGATATCAACAAATGTTTCTGGAAAATAGTGCCGATATATTATCAACTACAATAGTATCCACATCACGAGTCATTTGCAAATATAGTGACTACACTTAACTAAGGGTTGAAGCTTACAATTATGCTTATTCGTTATCTACACACACGGTAACGTCTGTTTTGCATAACAGCTCCGACTTAGTGTTTGGTGTGGTTGTACTTCATTTCTTGCCTGTTCAGACCGTGTACAGCAGTATGACTACTATACTTCCGGAGTAACCACTGCGAGCGCTACCCTTGATTGACCTGCCCTGGGGTTTGCGTTTGCAAAAAGATGGGTTGGCAGTTGTCCATCATGGTTGGAACGAACAGTGGTTCCTGGATTACACATGTATATCGCATCTCAACAGTTGCATTTACAAAGGTTACACAAACAGACATGGTGTAGATAGCAAGCAACAGTTGAGGATAAATATTCTGACCGAATACAAGTGGAGAAGAAATTTTACCCCACTATTTCACCTCTGGTATGTACATTCACTGCAGATCTCAAAGATTCAACTGACCTGCCTTCAATGTGCGTTAGGAAAAGAGAATAGAATCAGTGGGAAACGGTAAAGCCCAGTTTTATTAAGCTGTCCTCATCCCTCAGGCGTGTTCTAGAGAGATGGAGTGGTTAGGAATACGCAAACAGATTTGACTGAGATATCAGGCAGATATTGGAAGCAAATCGTTAGAGTTTTTGTGGACTACCTTGTATACACGGAAGTTGCAAAATGTTTAATTTAGGCTAGTGAGATGTAGTGTCAATGAGCTCTTGTGAAGTAGCGATATAATAGGTATGTCAAATATACAACCAGGTTGTATGTGAGCAAATGGTGATGAAATAAGATAGAGACAAAAACTGTATGACCGTATGTATAGGACCAGCGAATCTCTTGTACGTGTGTATGCAAGATGAAAATGATCAGGAGTATCTGTTTGCAACCTCGACTTTTCATGGAAACTGGTAACTGATGACGCGGTTGAAAAGAATCGTGTGAAAATAAAAACCGCGTTTTGTTAGTATCAACGAACAAAAGCAAATTTCGAATTAAGTGGTTTTAGTGTTTGGTCATGACAACCGCCAGGTTTTTGCCAAACTTGTTCCGCCCACAAAATTTTAGCCTCAATCATCTCCGGTAGTATGTAACAGCATGCTAGTGAGACCTGTAATATGCACTGGAGATACATTAAATATGATGTGATCACTGACTATCAAACATTCTAAAACTGCACTGACGAGTAAGTTGACATGAATTGTTCTGTGGGCGGAGGTCAATGTTCACTATCCAAAATGCACACTGTTGCCTAGGATTTCCTAGCTATTTTCTTGGGGATTTCAGAAATTTTGTGATACTTTTTTCGAACTCTAGCAGGTCATAAAAATTGGATGTGCCAACGATAGGTTTCGAGTGTATTCTGGATGTACATTTCTTAACCACTTCTTAAAGTCGGAGAAACTGTGTAAAACAAGGTATACTTTGTTTTACACAATGTTGTGAGAGGTGATCGTTCATTGCTAGATATCTGGCGATTCGAGTTGATTGTCCATCGGCCCTATTTAAATTATTCTGTTCAACAAAATATGTTGCTATTGAGCGAACTCTGACAAAAGATTAGCGGTAGGATATGATGTTTGATTTTCGGTAAGGATTAGTTTATTTTATTTTGAAACTAAAATCTACCCTCGAAGCGTATTGAGAGAAATTTACCAAATAATTTCCCTTCGTCACATGAACCAATCTGCTGTGGGCACGTAAGAATTTATCATATTCTTGATAACACTTTCTCACGGGAACAATCACAGGTGGTCATACTGATAAGTAAACGAGTATATCTGTTTATCTGAAAGATATCTAATTGAATGCATTCCAGTTTCCCATCAAGCCGAAATATAGATTGCAAATGAAACACGTCACAAACGAATAAACTATCCTGTTAATTTTCAGTAGTACCACTTCTATACACAAAAATAACATCGATGGAGAACACTTTTAATCGCTTCATAAATCCCATTTTAGTATATATCATAATACATAATGGATTAAGTGGGTAACTAACGAGGAAACCAACACCGGAATTTCAAAAATGATTACATGTCTTTCCTACTTCCCACCACGTCATATGCGCGCTTCCTTTTGATCATCTACCCATTTTTCGGCGTTTCTACTTACCATTTCTGTGATCCGTTTGGTCATGTTATTGGTAGCTCGTCCAAATGTTTCTCACTTACTGTTGAGTCCGGGTATTTGTTAGTTTACCGAGCTTTACATCTGAACAAAAGACTTCATCGTCATCAGTGTTTAGGAGTTTGAGCGCATACGTTCGTACCTTGCTTCTGTGACCATGCAGGTTTGCGGTTGCTGATAACTGTGATCTATTTTATAGCTCGAGTTATTCATTGGAGTAATTGGTTGTTCACATAAATTGGCGGTTCGATTGAAAACGCCGAAAAATGTAAGTTCATACTCTTACGCACTGAGAATATCATTTTGATTGCTGACTAAATACTTGAGATCCAAAATCCAAACTTTGCAAGCAGCCGAACATTCAAACGTTGTACTCATATGTTCATTCATCAATGAGAAGAACGGCAGCGTGCAACTCATTTCAACTGATATTGATTTGGCTTCCATTGATTAGTCAGTATGTAATCGTCACTGTAGCCTAACGTTTCTTACCTAGGTTTGGAAGGGTTCCGTGACGAACCTGACTCAACACTTAAGTGACATTACAATAACTGAGGTAAAAATAAATTATTCAGAATTTGTGGTGGTTTGGAATACACAATTGTAATCTGAAATTTACTCACTTCAAACTATGTGGCAGTAATAAAGCACCACGTTAGCTCACGAAAGCATAAAGTAATTTGTAGTCTGTACAAAGTATTTATTCATGCCGTGAAACAACAGTAACATGCAATGTTCGGTTATGAATTACAATTACTAAACCCGTCGCAGTTCAAATGAAAGTCCGGTTTGTCTTATTGATGAGGTTGTTTCTTCTTCACACACTGAAGAGTTCTTGTCTGTGCCGGCTCGATTGCGGATAATTCAGTAAATGAATCCAAATCTGAAACAGACAGAAATGGAATCCACAGTTTCAGAAGATTCAACAGATAATGAAAAAGAGGGCCTCAAAATCTTCAAGCGATTAAGATCAATAATAGATGAACCGGAATTAATAACAAAAATGAACACATACAAGTGAATGACCGAGTATCTGTGACAGAAACTTTATACTCACCTAGAGTAGGTAAAGCATGTCCAGTGATAACTTTAGCAAGCATGATAGCAAACTTCAAGAGGTTCCAGCCGCTTCACGCAATCAACAGAAATAAAATATTAGATACTACCAGTGTCACCAATGAAGGGGTGTTTGGGACCACCGTTAACGGTAAATGATTGTGTTATGTGATGCATGGAATCAACAGGCTTAGTAGAACTGGCAGTAAGAGTAATGGGTTGAAAGCCAGATGAGAGATTGTGTCCTTCTGAAAAGGTCAGGATGAAATACTTGTTCGAACTACAACAAACAGCTTAAAGGTGACATAACTTTCCACATTTATGATATTTGGGAATTGCCGAAGTGACACGTAAGTCGAGAGTGCTTATAACTACATGACTGACAGTTATCTCATTGTTGGAAATAATTCGGGTTAGGCTGATGCGACTGAACTGCTGCTGTTGTTGGTGTGCTTGCCTCGTAGCACTTTTGGCGTTATATAACACAACTGTATCCTCATTCACTGTGGACTTAACATCCTGAAATTGTTCACGGACAGTCCTGGCCGACTGGAAGAATATCTCCTTTTGATAAGGAACAGGAACAGCGATTCCTGCGGCTAAATCTGTAGTTGTTCACCGAAATCACATCTTGCTGCCTAAAGTTGAAGCAGGAGAACAAATGGACGAACTTTTTGATTTTGTTTGCATATTAAAGTACGGAGTTCTGCTCTTTTCGCAAATTCAGGGTTGACAAGCTGAACACGCCTTAGCAGCAGACGCCTCAAATAATCGTAAGAAAGTGTAAGAGACGAGTGCGGAAACGGAAGATTTTTAATCAAAGCATACGCATCCTTGCCATTGATCGTGAGAAACGGCGGCGTTTTATTCTCCTCATTTACACCCTTACGGGCAATACGCTAAATTTCAAAGCGTTCTGAGTAATCTTTGATTTCCAGATTTTCAGACTTTCCACATTACAGAAATTTACCCCAAGAAACGTCTTGACCACGACGTTAGTTGTGTTAGTTGGGAATACACAGTAGTAGTCAGGAAAATGTATTTAGTTCAAAACCAAAGTTAGTTTCTACACAGTAGTAATAACGAAATCGCAATGTAATCTGTAATCTGTACAGTGTACTTATTCATGCAGTAGAACAACAATAACACACAGTGCTTCATTACAAATTACAATCACTACAGACTTCCTCTCTGTTATTCCGAATATTATGTAGTGAAAACGTGTGGTTCTTATCGTTTGCCCGCACTTTGGCTCAATGGCAGACTTTGTACTACTGGATCGCATTTGAGAAAGTCATACATAGTCATAAAATTTGCACATATAAATTCGCACGTAATGTGAATTCTTTTTGGATGAAGTAAGTAAGATGATACAGAATCTCTTAACATAATTCACAAGATGAAGGATAACTCGTTCCGTTTTTTCATCTGGTATACGGACGTTGTGTGGCTTGTAAGAAGGACGTTACGCAATGACGAAATATTTATAAGTTACATGACAGCCAGTATATTCCAACTCTATTGAATCCCCCTAATTCTATCAGAGCAAATATAAATTGACGATAAGAGCCCATTGGTTGCTGGAATGACACTGCAGCTTGTCATAAAATGTTACAAACTAAAGGAATTCGGGCAATTGTTCCCACTAGCCACCCCGAGCGCACTTTAAACAAGATGATACCATACCCACAGGAAATTGGACATTTCATTAGTAAATTCTGAATTGCTCAAATGCGCACCATGACATCTGAACATACCAGTGGTTGAGCCACTCTGAAACACAATAATTAAACAATAGATACGTGCTGATTCGGGTGACCGAGTGTTCTTTTTCCTACTCAAAATGATCGTACAACAAATGCAATTCCTTTATCCTGAACGATGGTGTCTGATTTGTGGCATACTGTCACAACTCTGGCCATGTATTTCATAGCTAAGCTTTCCTATCTGCAAGTAGCTGCCATTATTCATTGCGATATCAACTGCGAGAAAGCTACCAGTTTTGATTTAACCAGATGTTAAACGTTTCCAACAAGCCTCGTCGTAACAATTGGACACATGTAGCGTGTAATTCATGTCAGTTGACAATTCACCGCTTCTTTTCCTAGCACATTAACGTTACGAAGTACCCTATTCAGAAAGAGGTATAAGTGGATTGAATTACTGTTCTGTTTGAGTTCATCCACAGTGCAAATCCTCACTCAGACAACGGATTGGGATTAGGTTCAGTTGTTCGTAAAACGAAAGAGTTGATCGGAAGATTACTCACGTGGCTTTAGGTATGACCACCTTGTCATATATAAACCTTTACCTGCAATTTTTGTGAGTAATACTTACATATTTGGATGAGACGGGATCGTTGTTTCGGCTCATTCCATGTGTGTGTTGAACTAGACATTCTGTCGACACCTTTCATTTGCTTCTGTAGATTTTTGTGCTTTCTCAGAAGTACCTTAATAAGAATGATAAATTATAATTAATTTTAGTCACAGTTATTTTATTTCAGCTTAATGTAGTTAGTTGTAGAACACTTCCACGGGGAATCCCAATGGGTTTTCAAGTCTGGAGATGCTACCCCAAAAGGGGCATCGGCTGGTACAATAAGTAGACTTCAGTCGTGAACAACCTTGGTAAACGGGAATGCAATATAGTGAAATTTATTCAAACCCGATTGGTGCTTTTTCACAAACGGCCCATAAGTTAACGTTGGTAGTAAATATTTGAAACAGACGCAGCTTTTACGAAAAGGAGACCAAGTTACAGCTTGTACCCATGTATTTCGTTAAGAGACTGGTATAAAGTCTGGTAATGTCTAGCACAAACTTCTCCAGCTTGTGGAGGAAAACTAGTTTAGCATTTATCGTTTACTGGCATATTTGTTAATCTTTTTTAAACTTCGGTCACCTTTATGAGCATTTCTTATTTGCGGCTCAATGCAACTACACGTCCCGCTCTTTTGCCAGGAGTGGAAATTTGTATCCCCGGCCGTTCGTTCGGTCTACAGGTTTTGTAATTAATTTTAGACATTCAACCGAAGATCAATGATACAAAAGTAATGATAGTATGGATACAAAAACGATTGCAGCCAATGATTTGTCGAGAGACAGACAATCGAAACTTAACATCAGCAATACCAACGTGGCAACAGCAAACAAGGGGGTTGGTTGAATCTGTGTTGCGGTTTAGCCTAACGTGCTCTTTACAGAGGACAACCTGACCTATGAGATCTACCACTGTTCCTTGCCTAGAGTAGTGGATTGTTCTTTGTGTCACCAGAATGGTGCACTTAGCGTCGCGTCATTACTCACGAAAACTTTCCTTGTTTCTGATTGTTCCTTATTGGAGGGGTTCTTACAGGGGGGAGCCGGAAATAACTTCATGTCAACTTATATAAAGAGTAACAATGAGTAGAATTTTTGCTTCTACATTTAGTTTATATAAAATTTCTTACCTTCTAAACGACCTTCCACCGACTGCACTCTCCGGCTTGTTACCGGATATTTTTCTCTACTCCTTACCGGATAGAACTATCATATAGCCTCAAGCGATTACGCAAAACAAAGTCATACACGCTGTTAGCTTATAACACTGGTTTTTCGTGGCGAGCTTCAAAAACATGGTTTGTTCAGCTATCTTCGTCACTTTAAAAAAATTTGTGACAGTTTACAAAAGGTGAGGCAATTTTTCAGATTGAACGAACAAACAGCTGGTTGATACTCCATGACACATCCCCACACAATTTTTGCTGCACCTTTACGAATGCATAGGATAGACCATTCATATATCAATATGAGTAAGCGAGTGTAATAGCCAAGATATATAGGATGTCAATGTTTACAGTCGTCATCATCCTACATTTAACTATTTCTGAACGTATCACTGGTATGAACAATCGAACAGTAATTACTTCAGCAAACCGCAGTGTTCCGAAATGAGAATTTGAGAACAGAATACGAAATGTGGGCGTCTGATCACACTAGTGTTGTGTCATTAGAATATGTTCGGAAAAACTGTTTATAAAGTTGTCACTGGTAACAGTGACAGTGAACTATCATATTTTGGCTTTTTGTTTTTCACTTGTCTGTTCAAGTCTACATCTCAACAATCTTTTGTATGTACTTGTAAAGGTGCAGGTAAACGTTTACGAACATGAAACATGTCATGTCAACCAACTGTCCTCTTTATACAAATTCATAATGGAAAAACAATGTTTCCAAATTCTTAAAGTTGTTTTTCATGTAGTTAATTCGCCCAAAATCCAACCCGGTCATTGTCAGGTCACCAAGCGGCTAAGTACTGTTACCAGCTAATAATCAGTATGTCTGCTTACAATTGCCTGACTTGGTTCAAGACAGCCGCAAATCTAACTTTCAAGAAGCTTAATTGCGCTGTTTTACGCAAACATTAAGTTATTCAAATTGCCCGTGAGAAACCCCGATTTTAGACCATGACTTTACATATGATTTCAAGACTGTTGTTTTACTGGTGTTTAATTTTCGAGGTTATTTGAATTTTATTTCCAAAGAATGTTTAACAGTCCAGTATAGCTTTTGAAAACTTTAACCTCACAAGAATTCCACATGAATTCAGTGAGTAGGCTAAAGAATCTTTCTTGTTTCTGGAGAAGACCACCCGTATCGCGACTGCAGCTTTGCAAGAGTTGATTTTCTCTATCCGAATAAATCTATCCAAATAAGTCTGTTTGCACAGGTGGACAATGAGATGCACAAGAGACTAATTGTTTTGGCAGGTACGGTGATCCTGGGATTGTACGAGGTAGGTTACACAAAACTGCCAGCTTGGGAAAGACAGAGCTGGACAAAAATGTAGGTGTGTTGTTGTTGAAGATAACGATAACACAACCCTCAATGACAATCCCACCGTTCTGATCATCGAGTGGACTTACGTTTCACCCCCATAACTATTAAGCCGTTTCACATGTGGGAAAGTTATTTACGTATGAAAATTGCTTCTCAAGCTTTTAAAATCCATTATCCAGGTCAGTTTTCATATGGAACTGGCATAGTGGATGTTGTGGTCATTATAAAAGTTTGTTTGGTTTATATACCCGAATATTATATGAAAATAAAAGTTTAGAGCACCTGTATCCCGTGATGAACTCAGAACACAAAGTAAGGCTATATAAGAGGCAAATCTACTTGCATGCAATGACAAGGACACGATGTGCGCACCTTCCTAAATGAACAGGGAGAACATACACTTCTGTAAACGGAATAATTTGAAGCAAAAATAAAAATGTGAGAAAATAACAATTTTATGACAGCCAAGCCCTAAAACGTCAGATCGTCCGTTAAGGGTTTTTTTGTCTGAGAAGTTGGTTTGAAGCGATACATCCAAGTCGATTTAACAAAAGTAATGTTCTTATTGGATGAACGATACAGCACTTGGAAAACATTCTCAATTTACTTAAAACTGTACGTTTAGTTCGGGTATCGGGCAATAGAAGGTTGGGTAACTTCGTTTTGTTCTTGAGTAAACTATTTGGAATGGAGTCTGATACTTTAGTCTAAGGCAATCTTGCAACTCGATCAATGCATTTGACTATACAAGTGAGAGCAGTGTCATAACTAATGCCATCGGTGGTTTGGCAGTGGTTTCAACAGGGTAGCCGTAGCATTTGATCGATAAGTCTTAGGATAGCCCGGTGATATATGGCTTTAACGACATGTTTTTATATTTACTGGATGAATATGCTCACGTCCTCATCCCTAACAGCTCACACATCCTGCCTCAAAATCGTTCTCGTCTATCTGATATTTTCTACATACTCCATTTTACATCTTAGCGAGGTCCATTTCATTCGCGGTTGGAATTTGTTAATTAACTCGACTACCGTCTAGTCAAATGTAGTCTGATTTTATTCTACCGATATTTATCACCCTAATCATGGTAAATGAAATAGGCATATTTCACATTTAAGTTAATTCTTGTACATCTATCCAACATAGTCCTTGTAAGTTATTCAGCGAAATCGGTCACAGTATGTTTTTTGAAAATTCTTCTGTTAAGATACATGCTTAACTTGACATAAATGACGGAGAAACTCTCACGTATTGGAATTTGCTGGTGCTTCATGTTTGCTAACAATTTCAGCTTACAATGGTCGAACAATTTTTTAACGGGAATGCAAATTAAATTACTCATCACGCATTTCGGAAGGGGTTAACTTAGCAATCAACTAGAATGGACTAGGTAAAAATTGGGAAAATTTGGACTTCGACCGGATTTGAACCGGTGACAGAAACAGCGCGCTTAGACGCAGCAGACATCTTACCAGCTAAGACACGAAGCCAAATTGTTCGAATTTTTGCATCCTAAACAAAAATAACTTTTTTCTTAACAAGTTTGAACAGAGAAGTCGGCAGCAGTTTACCACATAAGATATCCCTCGAACACATTTCGCTGTAGCTCACCGATTAATAATAACAGCTCTGTACTGCGATCCGTCTACCGGAATCACACTTGGACAGGACAATTCATGAACTTTCACAGTTTCGTATCGATCCAGTGTAATCGTCGCCGGGTGGGTGTTTTAGTGTACTATGCAAAACATGTATATTCGAGGGGGATAATGACCAAGGAGATGTCTTGTTTGAGAACCACGTTTAATAAGAGTGGCTATCCTTTAGCATTTGTTGAGATATTCGGCAACCAAAAGTCGAGTGTTGCGACGGTTTCAACAATCTTCAAATTGTACGTCTATCTTCTTTTGCCTCAAAAGGTTGATGATACTAATATTCTATTGAAAAATGATCCAATGTCAGCTGTAGGCATTATGAAGTATGCAACCTTACCGGTCACACCGTTCACCGCCGCCCGAATCCCAGTATCATTGCCGGAAACACTACTATCGTGCATTGTCAAGTCTTACGTTGCCTGTTAGATCTGGTGGAAATACTGAATCGTCTTCGTAGACTAGGTGGAGACATAATTACGCAGGTGGATCAACAAACACATTTTGGCAAAGCATCTTTGTTTCATTGATGTAAAAAGAAATCTCGCAAATTGTTTGACTGCTGCAGCTAAGAGAATATGTACACGTGATAATATTCCCGATGAATTGTTTATCCTGCGCATATTGTTCCTTACGAGAAGGTTGACGAAGTATCTATAGTGGGAGCGAAAATAGTGTATATTTCGTTGTTATTCATATGTGACATGCTTGCTGAAACAATCACCAGAAGGCTCAATATCGTTGTCAGTTGAACCTTCTATACTGCCAAACTGCGTGATTTTTTCAACTGAACTCCATGTTTGTGTTTACCGCTTGCAGGATAAAGTATCGCTTTCTCCAACTCCTTTTCATTTTTACTTACTTTTTTGTGTGGAACTAGCCACATCAGTCGATCGTCCAAACCCTCAACTGAACACATCCGTTATTATCCATTAGCTTGGATCAATAGTGAACTCACTACGATCGTTTCGAGAACAGTTGTGACACATCGTGTCGATTCTTGTAACATTGTCAATC